>QVNW01002609.1:0-24356 GCA_014825475.1 Pseudomyrmex flavicornis
TTTTTTTATGGCGTTCGATGTTAGGCAAATCCCTTTAGATTCGGATCGACATTATGTAGATTAATCTGCTGGTGTAGATTGTGAGAGATGGCCGCCGTTTATCATTGTTTTATCTCCGAGGGCGAAACGCCGAGGGGGATCTTTTCCTCCCCGTGTCTAGAAAGAATGTCTTTCACTTAGTTTTAAGCACCTAACTTTGATTTAACGGCGTCGTCGTATCTCGCGCACGAATCGTCGTATTTCTCTCTTCACGCGCGTACTTTGCTTCTTCGATTCTAGTTTTTTTTTTTTTTTTTTTTTTTTTTTTATCTCTTCTTCAACACAATTCTCCCAATTAGAATAACACCGAGCGCGAGTTTCCACGCAGGAAAAACAAGTTCGAGGAGAGCGAAGGAGAGAAAGAAGCTTCTCTCCCTTAATCACATTCGCGTTCTCGATGGTAATAAGTTAATTAATACGAGAACCGCGAGCTTGTACAGTATAAGTCAACGGGGATTTTATCTCCTTTCTTCAATCGGAACTTTCCGGGAAAAAGAAAGGAGGATATGCAAAACTCGGAGTTAATTTCGTGCCGTTCGATAAGCAAAAATCGAGCCGGCGAGAAATGACACAAGTGTTAGTGCTTTTCGTATTCACACAAATCTGATCCGTCGGTCTTTTTTTTTTTTTTTTTTTTTTTTCTTCCCGCGTTATTTCGCGCGCGCTCTCTCTCTCTCTCTCTCTCTTAAATGTACGTGGGAGGAATAATTTACGAGAGCGACCTAAACAAACGTGCGCGCTTTCCGCGCTCCGATAAAGCCGAAAGGCGAGCAGAGAGAAAGGCCGGGGGGGGGGAGAAGACGAAGGGGGGAAGAAAACAAGGAGACCGAGAGACGGAATTACGCGCCGCTGCTAATGAAGCAATCTCCACTTCGTCCTTGTTATCTTGACGTGCGCGCGACGAGAGAGGCGCGCGCTCGCATCGTGTGCGCCTTCCCTGTGTCGGCCTTCGGAGAAGAGACGACGAGCTCTCGCATCGGCCATCAAGACGACGGGATAAGATTTCCCGCGGGTCCACTCGGCGCGCTCGGCGATTCTGCCTCTCCCAAAGCCATCGACGAATCAAGGCCGCGGCTGTGTGTATGAGAGGAGTGTTTCGGACGCAAAGCTTCGAATCTCCGCGCGCAGGTCGCGCATGAGCGCTCCGATTTTTTTTCCCCGGAGCCCTTCCCCCGGGAAAACAGCTCGAATTAAGAAACAGAGAGATAGAAATGGAGACAGAGAGAAAAGGATGGGACAAAGAAGAGAGTCTCCGACTCGCGGGAGAAGACAGATCGCGCCGAGCGAGCACTCGCAATAAATCTCGCTCGTCCGTCCCCTCTCTCCTCATCGCGCCGCTGGCGTTTATAATCACGGCGCGCTTAAGTCGTAAATATCTCTCCGACTCGTAAGTAGAATTATTAGACGTTGCCGATGAAATATTTGTCGACGACGGGAATTAATGTACACGCGTACACGTCCGACGCGTCGCTCGTCGTCGTCGTCGTCGTCGTCGTCGTCGGGCGAATCGTTTGTTGTTAAAATACCCGCGTTTGCATTGTTTCGCGTGGAAAATGACGAGAATATTTAGTCACAGCTTCCCTCTGCTCTGTTTGTATGGTCGCGCGTCGTCCGTCGTATCGTTTTTCCATCGTGTAACACACACACTGCGCGCGATTTCGATATGCGCTCGGGGTCGATATGAATACGTACAATCCCGCCGGAATTGTTCCGGAACGGTTGAAATTGACAATCAAGCGCACCACGCCATCGAAATGTCATCGCGTTTGTCGCGAATGTCTCTATCTATCTATCTATCTATCTCTCACTTCCGGTAAGTTGCAAGTTACGCGTCTTTGTCGCGTCGATTATGCGAGTATTGTTGAAAAAGAAAAAAAAGAGCTCGTTCGAAGTGCTTTCATGTAAACGCAAAAGCAAAAGAAGTGCGAAGTGTAGACTTTGTGCGAAGTGTGGACTTTGTAAAATCTAGGTTTTCTTTTCAATCGAGGAGAGCGGTTAAAAAAAAAAAAAAAAATGAAACAGATTGCATCTACAGACGATAAGCCATGACGTGCCACTCCATTCTTTTCCGCAAAATGGAAATTAATGAACATACACCCGTAACTACGTGACTACTTTCCACAAATTCTAATTATCTTGTGACTTCCCACAAATCCCAATTATTATTTTGTTCTTCGCATTACTTTCTAGTCTAAAATTAATTTCAACAAATATTTGTGCAATACGTCGTCGCACCACGTTCGTTTCGAAATTAATTCAAGTAGTTTTTACGGGATAAATTCGAATTTCGCGAGAAATCCGCGCGATCGGAGAAATTCCCACGTGCGCGCGCGCGCGCGAGAGAGAGAGAGAGAGATGAAATGCGCGAATTATCGAGGCCGCCGATCGCGCGCAATTTCCGTGCGACGAGCCCTAATTCGGATCAGCGATAGCATCGCGAACGATATAATTGCGATGATCAAGCGATCACCGAGGGTGGAAACGGAGAGAGAGAGAGAGAGCGCGAAGAAGGATCGCGCGGCAGTTAGGATCTCGCTTGTTATAATCGCGGATTAACGTCTATCGTCTGAAACAGATGCTGTCGCGCACGCACATACATATACGCACACGTGTAACAAATGCTCGTGTATCGCGAACACACATTGAGATGCGCCATCACGCAATAATTATTCCGCGTCCGTGATGAGCCGATAAAGATTACGCGCGATTAGATTGCGAACAACGCGAATCTTGTTGTTCGAACCCCGAGAGAGAAGAGACTGAGGCTAATCAATTGACGGATTTGATTCGCGGAAATTCTGTTGTCTGACATCGGAAAAGCCAGTTTGCAACTCTCTCGATTGATGAATGAAGATAACGTAACGAGCAGGTACACAACAATACGTAAATATATATAAGAAAATAATTATCAAGCTTCTCAATTAAGTTTAATTAGATTTTCTCTTTAACGACGCGAAGTAAATTAAATCCGATTCGATAGATTTAAATCACGATCGAGCGCGCGCGCGCGCGTGCGTGGATTTTAATCGGAGATACGATTATCTAATGATTTTAATAATAATCCGTCCGAGAGACGCATTATCACGACTCTAAAAGGAATAATATGCGATTAACTATATATCGCGAGCTGTAATGCGCCTGCACTTATCAGCGAATAATGACAATGAAAGTGTGTATTTATTTTAATGAAGCGCAAAGCGAGATAGATGTAAAGAGAGGAAAGGAAAGAGAAAGAGAGAGAGAGAGAGAGAAAGAGAAAAACTATGAGAGAACTGTCACACGCATTTAAATGAAACACCTGCAACACAGCGGCAACATTTAAGCCATTTAGTTCGGCGATGTGTAACGAGCGCTACGCGTAACGATACGGAAAGCCAAACATCTCTCTATGCACAACTCGCGTGACCTCGATCGCACGTAATACATTTCTGCATAAAACTGGTTTCCCCCCCCCCCGGTTTCTCTGTTCACCATCGGTTTGAAACCGATCGCTTCGCGCATACATTCACGCGCTGACATTCCGCAAACGCAGCGCTGACTCGTGCGTGTGCGTGTGCGTGTATATTGCGGGAGAGCGCAATTAAGTCGAGGCAATTAAGAAGCTCGTTCGAAAACAATAGCGGAATCGCCGGGGACAAACGGGGGAAGAGGAATTTCCGCGCGATCCGATTACGAAGAAAACGCAACGGGTGACGACGCAATCGCGCGACTCCCGCAATCCCCGCGATCCCGGGCGCGAAAAGAGAGTTTCCCGAGAGAGGGGAGATTGTGCGAGGCACACACGACTCCGGGAGGAGCAGCGGTTTACACGCGGGAAATGGCGAAAACACGCGCGCGTACGTATATATACATATATATACACGTAATAACAAACAAACGTGACGCGAACATTCGCGACA
This sequence comes from Pseudomyrmex flavicornis, assembly GCA_014825475.1. NCBI lineage: Eukaryota > Metazoa > Arthropoda > Insecta > Hymenoptera > Formicidae > Pseudomyrmex > Pseudomyrmex flavicornis. The sequence goes on from QVNW01002609.1 coordinate 3,939, forward strand.
CGTATACGGCACATGCATACGGTAGATACGTACAGTACGTAGTAGACGTGCGCATTTAGCGACGGTTGCCGATATCACGGAGCGATACGCGACGTTCAATTAAAGCGAAATGAAATTCCGCTTTCGGGCGATAGCGGAGCGTATCGCCAGCTAGACAGGTCGGGAGCATAGACGAAGGCGAACCATAAACGCAAGGGCACGCGCGAAAGCACACTCTCCCTTCTCTCCCTCTCGCGCCCGGTAATTAAAGTATATTGATACACCCGGTGATCGAATTTCGCGTCCGACACAATGCGCGGGATATATATTGAGTTCGCCGGGCCGCGACACACACACACACACACAAACGCCGCCCCCAATCCATCATCGGCAAAAGAAACGAAATTGACGGGTCGGGATGGACATGTCGATAATGGAAAGCGCGTGTGTTCACTTCGTCGGGTGCAAATCCCTGAGAGAAAAAAATTTATTCGCGTTGGAGAGTAATTAGAGAGCGAGAAAAAAAAAATATCTAACCCAGTATTTGATGACGACGTTGTTGTTGACGAAACGATAAAATTGACGGCAAGTAATAATTCGGGACTTTTTAAAGTTTTACGGGAGTGGCGCGCGCGCGACACGCCCCCCGATGAGAAAAACAAATCAACCCACGCTCCAACGGCGGCGCGCAAATATTGCGAGCTCAAAATAATATATTGTCAACCTACGTTGAATTCACATATTGGCCCACATGGCGTTATTGTTATTTAACGTAGAAACAGCTCGAATCAACGTTATGCGCGCGCGTCTCAACTTAATTACCGATGCATCTACCCTTCCAACAATGACACTGCTCAATCAGATTCACCCTGTCATTGCCATCGATTCTGTCCCCGTTATAATGCCGCAGCCTGACCTGAATACGTCCGCAGCGCGCCACGGCGCAGCGTAGCAGCGAGCTTTTAACTCGGTCCTCCGCCGAAGTACTACGCCTCGCGGCTCAAACACTCTCCGCCGAAGTACTACGCGCGTCTTTGTATTATTGCGGCGCGATGCAACTCCATATCGAGAGGGGAGAGGGGGGGAAGAGAGGGAAACGTGACTCAACAACGCTCCGCGCTGTAATATCGCGGCGCATTTATGCGGAATTAAAGTGCCGCGTTGTCGCGCGTATTCGAACGACGTAAACGAAGAAGGGTATAATTGCTCGCGAAACGCGCGCGACACAATCGCGGAAAAGGGTCGCGCGCGCGCGCGTTCACCTTTGGATTCAAAGGGACCGAGAGAGAGAGATTAGGAAGAAGAGACTCTCGCTCGCAATGAAAAGCGGCGACTAGCGGAGACTAGCGCGGAAGAGGGAGAAGCAAAAGAGAGGCGGGGAATTTCTCCCGCGAAAGCCTCGTTACCGCGTATGTATACCTACTTAAGGAATTAGCTGCGTTGTTGTAACGGCCCACGCGGCGCACAAAAGTACTTACGTACTTAGCAAGAAGCGATGCGATTTACGACGGACGAGCAGCAACGCGACCTCTTCCTCTCTTTTCTCCCCCGTCGTTTTGAAACCACACTTTCTTCTCATATCCTCCCCAGATATCCCGCCTACCCTCGATGAATCACAAGAGACTCGAGTCGCGCGCGTCTAATGACGGAAACGTCGACGCTCGCTCGACGTTCAATTAGAACAAAATGAAATTCCGGTTCTAGCGCGTCGAAGAAAGAGAGAGAGAGAGAGAGAGAGAGAGAGAGAGAGAGAGAGAAATAATTCGACAAAGACGAACATCGAAACGAGAGAAATGGAAAAGTGTACGGAAAAGAAAGGTCGATTTGTATGGGAAAGCGACGTCGGGGAGGGGGGGAGGGGTGACTGGCAAAGGATCGACGAAGGGTCTCGAAAACGAGATGTCGGGACGCGTGCTGAAAAGAAGCGCGCTGCAAGTCGTCTGAGCGATCCGCGCGCGTCGCGATAATTGGGCTATCGAAGCTCGTCCCGACGCTTCTTCTCTCTCTCGGTAACGCACGATCGACAAGCGACGACATCACGACGAGTGTCGATTCCGGCGGTAGTGAAGGGCAGTACCGCCGCCGGATGGGAACTCGAGTGTGACACGAGCGACTGACAGGTAAAAAAAAAACAAAAAAAACAAAAAAAAAGGAGAGTAGAAAAAGATCAGCACAAAAGCAGCGCGATCGTCGGATATTCTGGCCAATCTGAGAATAAACAACTTGCCACTGTTGTCAAATTAACGTCAAAAAAAAAAGAAAGAAAACACGCGCGCGTTATTTATGCTTTGAACTTGTTTCCAACCTGCGCGCGCTGAAGATGATCGGGAGAAGAATTGGGACGCGATTTCTATTATTAGACAAGAGCGCGCTGACACGTTCGATATAGTTACAGGAAGGCGCAAATTAGGTGATCGCGAATTCGCATTTAAAACGTCGCAAGAACCAAGTTACCGAAAGAAAAGCAGGAAAGAGAGAAAGAGTAATCGAATAAAGTCTAATCAAATACAGTCGATCTCTAAATACACACGCAAATGGACGAAGATCGTATCACACGGGGAAAGAGTGTTCCACGGGCAACGATTTAAGCGAACAAATTCGAGAGGGAAGCAAAAAGAAAGAAGGGCGGTGAAAAAAAAAAAAAGAAAAACGACGAGAGTGGAGAAGAAAAAAAAAGAGATCGCAAGACGCCGGGGAAAATTCGACCGTAATGAGATTCGATCTGTTCGCCCGCTCTTCTTCTTCTTCTTCCTTCTTTTTCTTTCCTTTTTCTCAAGCCGAAACTTCGCTTGCAGTTAAACTCCGTCTGAAATCCTAACGACTTTTAACTCGCTCAAACTTCGACGCCGGATTTCGGATCTTTAAATTAACCAGGGATTAATGTCGACGGTCCGCGCGCTCGCTCGCGCTCGCTGAACGCAGCGCGGGAGAGCGGTCCGGAATTCGGCCGTGGATTAAATCGAACCCGTCTCGTTTTTCCAGCGCTTTTTCGGTCTGCAAAAATAACGCGGCTCGGCAGAGCTCCCGTCGAGTTTCGCACCCGTTTCGCAAACGGAATATTTTTATTGCGATGAAGTCACGATGGAATCGCATTTATTCCCTTGACGCTTCGCGCGCCGGCGAAAAAGCGTTGAGGTTGACGCAGAAACGGTGCGTTTTTTTTCTTTTTTTTTTTTCCATTTTAGACGATCTGTCAAAAATTTATTTCGCGAAAAATAAAAAAATAAAACAGACAGGGAACGCATCATCGATTTATATTTCGAATCGAGCACACGCACGAGAATTCGGGAAATATCGTTACATTTTAGATGACCCATCATGCGAGTTCGTTCTCGCACGCGAAATGTCGAAAAACGTCACTCGAAACATGTCACACATAAAAAAACTGTGACACAGTCAGTTTCACTAATTAGTACATCCCGATACTCTCTTCTTTTTTAAAGTTAATTTGGCATCTTTTTTTAAAAAAGCAAAACAACGAATACACTCGTTTTTTTTTTTTTTTAATCAAGCATCGAACATTCTCTAAATTCGCGTGAATTATCCCCGGAAAATGGATCGCAATTACAACATATTGTGATTTCACACCTTCTCGTGTTAGTGTGAAACAAAAATAAAAAAACCAAATAAGAGAGAAATACAAGAAATAAAAACGTTACTACGCATAAATGTGTGAATTCTCACGAGAATCATCGCGCGACTACTCCCGTGATTTTGCAAAAATATGTATCAGATAACGTGAAACACATGTAAGTGCAAAAGATGAAGCATTAAAAGAAAAATATTTCGAGAAAAATACCTCAGGTAATATCGTCAGGCATCTCTGCGGGCTTATCGTAAAAGGTTTCCTCGGGAAGATAAGATCAAGATTGACGGGATGGATACGAGCTTTGCGAACCTCCGACCTGTACGGCACTCACTCGGTAAGCACGACATCGAGGAACGCGAGATATGGCATCACCCTCGTCGTTGAAATCTACGATCGGTGTTCCCTGCCAAGGGACATTTTGCGTCCGCGGGACAATGGCGGCCACGGTGAGTTCACGTTCTTAACGGCCGTTACGGATACGTTACGGTAATGTACGTCTCGCGGGTTCGTCGCCGTTGGATGATGGGCGGAAGATGGTTCGGCATTGAAGAGCGGAAAAAGCGAGGAAAAGAGGATCGGAAACGAGCGAAGGACGGAGAATAAAATAAAAATAAAAAAAAAAAAAACGAGAAATCCAGCGGCACGTACGGCTTCGGATATAAATGCGGTCGACCGGTAACGGAATAAACCGCGATAAATCGAAAGTCTCGAAGTCGATAAAAATACAGGATGTCTCAACGTTTTAGGTATGTATTTAGTCTCGAGAGATTTCTTCGGATTATCCGGGACGACATCCGGGATATCTCCTTTCGGGATAAAGATTTGATGACGGGATTCTCGTGCGGCATTTCGCGCGATTTCTAGAGTTAAATATGTTTGTTACTAAATTTTAAAATATCTCACTTATTTTCGTTACTTCACATCTCGTCGATAAAATCGAAAAATAACGTTTGTTATTTTTCCGTTTGTAAAAAGCACAAAATATTAGTGTAGATTTGTATTTTTTATCTCATCGATTAAATTCCAATAGCTCTTGTCGGCAGTTTACTTTGCAACATCTTGTACAATTGCATACGCGAACCGAGACAGTATAGGTCTTCACTACTACAGCTCCTTCCGGATAACGTCCGAGACGGGATATGTGCCGGCAGTCGCCGAGCGGGCGAACGACCGCGATCTATCTCAGTGTCGTTTCGCAAAGGAGCTCTTTCCACTTCCTCTCGTCGTCATCTTAACACGATGGACTCAAGATACTCATTCGACTAACACCGCTCCATTGTGTAATAAATTCTACGCGTTAATTTCATCTTCCGAGACACACACACACTCAGTACTTTTCACTTCAATCTCTTGTCGAATACAAAAAAATAGAAAAAATAGAAAAAATATTCTTAAAAATTCACACTTAAAAAATTAAACATACGCGATAGAATATTTCATTAAATAATTTACTAAAATATAAATCAGAGTGAGTGAACGCCTTTTAGCCCGCACGAAAATACAGACATTTTCACTTCGTCGAATATTAAATTTCCCCTTCGTTTGATGTACGAGAATTATGTTCGACCTTAATCGCGCAAGATAATTATCAGACTCGGCGACGCTGAGGGTAAGGATACGAGCCTCGAGGGTAAATGCCTTTATTTCCTAGAAGGCACGCGAAATAAGTAAATTCTCATCCTCAATGGCACGACGGCTCGTTGCGAGACGTGACGAGACCCGAGGCAGTCGCTTACAGGTTACATTAATTAAGCGCGCGTACCGTCTAAAACGGATGGCGAAGCCAGCGATTCAACAACACGGCGAATGTGTTGCCTGGCGGCGTCGATAATTGCCTCTGATTAGCAATACACCAAGATCTCGGCGTACAGGCGCGTCTGATTCACAAACGAGGTCGGCTTTTGCGTTCAAATATCGCGTGATGCGCGATGCAAGCTCGGCCGCGCCGATCGAACGAATCGCGACGACGACACGTTTTCCGATATCCACTTTGCGATTTCCCTTCGTCTTCAACGCGATCTGGAAAAGCTCTGTTCGACGTAATTGGATAAATCGCGGCGAAAATGCCGCGATCTCGATGCTGCGGCGGCGGTAATCTCTCTCTCTCTCTCACATCGTTCGTTCAAAACCGACCGGAGAAGAGCCGAAACCCCTTTAAACCCCTTAACTAGGTTGCGCGGGAATGTAAGTAAGCTAAGCCGCCGCAATAGTTGCCCCTCGTATATACGAGGTTCGCATAAGCATTTTCGCGACGAATACTTAATTTACGAGACGTACCGCCGGAATGAATTCGCTGACCGTAGGCGAAATGCTCGTCGCCGAAGAAACGACCGCGGGAATGGCGGTAATTCATTTTGCGAACAACTCGCTCAGCTCATACGAGACTACCAACTACCTCCTCTCCACATAACGTAATCCCACATTCCGCGGATTCGGTGTAGACACCGGCGAGATTCTCGAGAGATAGCAACGCGCATTTTTCAGTTAAAATTATTTTTGGAAAAGAATTTTTCGATTGCAAGCCGCAGTCTCACGTAGCGTCTAATTTTCCGCGTTAAAAATTTGCGGGAAACTTTTCTTACGCGCATGCTGTGCAATAATAAAGATCGGAGGAAGTTCTCTCGCATCTGAATAATTTTCTGAAACCCATCTCCCGAGAGTAACGCTCCGAAATTTACTGAAAAGCCGAAAGTTAAATGAGATGTTCCCGCGAGAACGTACATGCGTTACATTTGCGGCGCGCGTTAATCAAAGAATCTTGTTGCGTAACGCGCAACGGAAAACGTTCTCGTATTGTGTGTGTGTATCGCGGCAAGTCTCACGGTTAATACACGTCGGAACGCCTCCGCGACCCCAATTGGGAAACTCCGGACATAATCGTGAACCATCGCGCGCCGGAAAAGTCGAGGTCTAGGGATCTCGGGTCGGGTGTGTGCGCGAGACATTTATTTGACAGCGGCGGAACGACGGATTCGACCGGACCCTCTCCGGGACACACACGCGCTCTCGTGGAAATCTCGTTTCATCCCCCTTCGTTGCGCATACTCGTGTCGCCGTTCGCCCTCGCGTCGAACAGCTGCGATTCCCTTCCCCCCCCCCGGGTGCGCTGGTCATCGATTCACCGCGCTCTAATCCTGCGCCACGCGCGAAATAACAGCCGCGAACAAATGTATTTCCGTGTTGCGGACGAAACAATAATTTTCGGGAAAAGCGCGACCGAGAGACCGTCCCTCTAGATCGATTCGTCGGCGCAAAGTTTCACGATAATAAATTAATAAAGAGAGAGAGAGAGAGAGAGAGAGAGTAGAGACTGATGTAATTATATAAAATGCTCGTCAGAAATTGATTTATTACAAAAATATCCGGCAAAGGAAAAACTCGTGTATTGTTGAAAACATGAAAAAACTTTTATCTAATTATCGTCTAAATAAAAAACATAATAGTAGAGAAAAGAGAGAGAGAGAGAGAGAGAGAGAGAGAGAGAGAGAGAGAGAGGGAGGGAGAATTTCGGTAGATTAATCACAATTTTCAAGTTGAAAGATTGAGAGCAACTTCGAAATACTTTGCGGAACGTACAGTGTACGTACAGTGTACGTAACGGCAAATTGAATCCGAGCGGAAGAGGCAGTTGCGCGTTTTCGCCGATAATAACAACGGCAATATACGATGTAAGAATAACGCGGAGGAAATTCCGATTATTCGCGAAATTGGATTATTGATTGATGCTAGTCCCTTGCTTTTCGATAATGCGAGTTTGCGCGAGGTAATTGTAACACTCGCGATGCTGCCGGCGCAAACTCTTTCTCGAGTCATTCACCGTTGATGAATGGGATAAATACGCGCGATGCTGATCAACGTCCAAGGGAGTCTGTTCGCGATGCATAAGAGAGCGACGCCGAACGACATTTCCGCGTCAAATGTCCGCTCGATTTACTCGCCGACAGTACTTGCGTCGCTGTATATATCAGCGACGATCGATAGAATAAAAAAAAAAAGATATATAGAATACAAAAAAAATATGAGATAATTTTTTCCTTTTACAGAACTGCGCACATATTTAAATCTCACACTATTTGATGATTATCGGGTGAGTTTTCATCCGATAATTAATTGGAATTTTTTTGTTCATTAAATGATTTCAACCATGTGTCAGCCGTAGATTATTGGTATCGCATTGAAAGTATCTATAAATGTAACTTCAACACTTTGAATAGCTTCGAGCATTTTGGATTCTTATATAGATATATTCAGTTCTTATGTATTCATGACGTAATTTCGAGATGAAGACACAGACGACAGTGCGGTGACATTAATCCGCGACTGGAATGTATAGTTAGATAGAAGCTCGAAGAAAGAGAGAGAGAGAAAGAGAAAGAGAAGGCAAGGGGAGCAGCAGGGCGAGGAAGCTTGCCGTGAAATCGAGTTAAATGAACTCGTTATCGTCGGATTTATGAGACGATAAAAGCGCCTCTAATAATTCAGATATTAAAGTTAGCCTATGCGCGCGCGCACCGCGCGGCCTACATTCGTGTTTTTCGCCGCGCGTTTTCCGCGCCGACGTGCGGATTATCAATTAAGCACGAGGTATCGCGGGATGATCACGGGATTATGCCCGACTTCGCAATTAGCGATTACTCAGTCGAGGCTGAGTAAAATTATCGCGCGATACCTCGGCTGCTGCTGTTAATTACGGCGTTGTACCCGGAACGAATCCGAGGCCGTTTTCTGCTTTAAGATATAATGCAGCCAAAAGTACGGTAATTGGTAAAGTTACGCTAAGTGCATATTATGAAAATTATAGGAGTCTCCGCGAAGTTGAACGCGCAACGCGTGTTTCTTAATCATTATTTGGATTAACGCGGACGAGATATTTAATATGCAAAAAAAAAAAAATGTTATTAAGGATCCTAGTTTACAATTCTAAACGCACGAGCGAGAAACAAACTTCAGACAGTTTTGAAAATTCTTTAATTCGCTTGTTCTGGTACAGTGCAACCTAAATATTCGACGCTCCACGAAATCCTGTTGATAAATGATTTTACAATGAAATATTCTATTTTCGCACTTTCAAATAAGACGTGTGTGCATGCCGCGTCTCTCGCGATTGTAGCATCGAAATGTCATTATCAATGATCGTTTTTGTAACCCAATCTTATTGGCTATCTATTGTGGCGCAGCCAATTTTAGAACGATTGCGTCGGTTAAAATTACACCGAGAGTGCACAATGAAGTAATCTAGTGAATCCAAGAGAGAGAGAGAGAGAGAGAGAGAGAAAAAAAAGAGAAGTGAGGGAAGGAGGTTTCGTCCGCGGAATTATGGCTGCTAGGTTAACGAACCCTCGAGATAGCAAGGTAACCGCTGGCCGCGACCGCTTTTAAATCCGGATGAGAGTAGAAAATGGACGAAGAGATAGGCCGAAAGTAAAGAACTGCAGCTACCGGCGGATAAGTTAATTACGAAATCCGATTGAGAGAGAGAGAGAGAGAGAGAGAGAGAGATCACACAGGTTCATTTGGAATTATCCTCGCGAGGAAGTTGCTAACTAAATTACTCGACAAGGAAACGATGATCGAACGAGGGATCGGCAACGAGCGCGCGTGAATACCTTGTCCGAAGTCTCTAGAAGTAAACTCACGCAAAATATTTCCGCGTTAACTCGCTGCTAACGGCCTTTAAATTTGAGTAGAGAAACGAATCAAACGGAGTTTCTCGAGAAATCGGCGTGATCTCGTTGAGTTTAGATTACCGGCGCTATGGACTCGGGAAAAGAGAAAGAAGAGGAGAGAGAAAATGATTCTCATGTATATTCATGACGATGTGGTTAATACACGCTTTTGGCAATAGAAAATCTTCTCGTAGAAAATCGTGTTTCACTCAAACACGATGAACAGTGTAGATATTACAATTTGTAACAATGAGAAACTACTATTCAGCATCTCGAGAAAAGTGTATTCAGAGATAAATATATCAAAGTCTTTATTTAATACAAAATATTCAAAAACAAAAACTAAAAAAATTAAAAAAAAAAAAAACAAACAAAAAAACATGCAAGCAAAAGCACCGAAAAGCAAGGAGGGAAAAAGAATTGTACGTTTACGTAATAGTTTTGAAGAAGTACTCAGTAAAAAAAACAAAAAGTCAATTGTGAAAACGGAAAGATAGAAGAAACATAAAAGACGCAAAAAATAGAAGAAATAATAATGTGATATGAAAACAGAAAATAGAGAGAACAGAAAGTTGAAAAAGAAGAGGAAACACGTCAGAATGCGTCGCGTGCGGTGTTGGTCCGAAGGCACGAGCGCACTCCGCCTTTCTAACTAGGCAGGAGAAATGTCTGACATTATACGGCCGCGTAATGTTGCTTAAGCCGACGTTTAATATTCGCAAAACGAGGATTGTGTGCTGCGGGCAGGAAGACGTAAAAGCGCGTCCCGACCGCCGTCGCATAGTGAAGGGAAAGCTGAAGAATCCTGACGGAACGGTGACGCAGTCTTGCGGACGAGGAGAACGTTTTACGAGCGTCCGTCTGTCGTTCTTGCGATCCCTGACACGGATTTAACGGGAATTCTTCGCGAGAGTTACAATCCGCGAAAAGATCTCTCTTTACACACACACACACACATGTCGTCTCGCGGATATTCGTCTCTCGAATTTCGTCCTCGTATGTCGATCCATTTTATGTCGGCCTACATCTCTCTCTCTCTCTCTTTTTCTCGACGAAAATTATTTTATTTTCTTATTAGATCTGAAAATTATGTTACTGTTGATTTCTTTATTAATGTTTTTTTCTTTATTATTATTTTATTATTATTATTTACTTTATCGTTCTATTACATTTTATTATTCGTTTCTTGGCGATGGTCAATGCAAGACTACTTATGTGCTCACGCATTCACTTTTAACGCAAATGCAAATATTCATACAGTCAAAATATTACTTTACGACATAGCACACACATTCACTCCGCGACACAGAATAAAATATTCACTCTAAAATAGAAAATAGAAGAATTTGTTCCACATACGAGTGAAAAGTCACTCTAACATGAGTGAATCGAGCATCACTCAATTCTTCAAATACATTTTTATTCTAAAAACTTTAGAGAAAACATGTAAAATTGAGATTGTGCAAAATTCTCTAAAATAACATGATACACCAACTTGACAAACTTTCAACTAACTAAACCAATACTAGAAAAACACTATATATCTACGATGAATACCACATATTCTGTTTAAAACAAACTATCATTTTACAGTTTCCTTCGACGTGATCCATATCTGATTCATATATGTAATATTCCTATGCAAAGCTCGTCATAATCTCGCAGTGTATTTTCTGAGAAGATTTTTCTAAACAATTCATTGGTGTAAGACTTTCGCTTGTTGTAAGCGATGATTGACAATTCCACAAAGGCGAATTATACAAACTGTTTGTGACTTTACAAGACGCGCAGAACTACAAACTGTGACAATTTTAAACAATCGAAACCGATCACTTGATTATGCTCGCTCGAGTAAGTACATACAAAAAATTTGAAGTCAACATTCACATTAGTGAAACTTTCTTTTGTTAAAAATAATGAAATACTAAAATAAAATTACAAGTCCGAGAAATATGAATACGGATAAGAATAAAATACTTAAGAGATATTTTCTGCTAGTAATAAAGTACACAATCATTGAAATTAAGGTTTTCGTTATTTACTAAATATACGTTTATTTTATTGTTGCGAAGATATTAAGTCATAGGTCTGTTAGATGATATTTTATTCAGAGAATTGTACAATGCATGTTACATTACATTTTATCATCTCCACATATAATAATATATATCTTTGTTTATGTTTAAAAACAAAGATATTCTATTATTTTAGTGATATTAATAATTTTGAGAGAAATCTCAAAATTATTAATATCACTAAAAAGTTCTTCTTAGCTTTAAGAAGTTACATCGACTGGAGCTACAATTATATATATAACATGAAATAAGTCATATACAATAAAAATTTATGTTGACTATGTGCAATGTATAAAGAATATTTGAACTAAGTGTAATAAGTTGTGTATGATGAAAAACAACAAAATTTCAAATTCGAACAAGACCATACATATAAGTATACGTATACAAATTCTGTAATAAAAAAACAGATCGTCCTGCCTTAAGATAAAAAAGTTGATAAGAATCACATTGACAGTAGTATAAAATATAGTCGTTTTAAGAGAGAAAATGTTTTGGAATATTGTTCTGTACGATTTTGACTTGCACACATACGTGCCCGACAGCGTAATTTCCAAAAATCACGGATCCAGTGACGTTGCTTGTCGCAATGGCGTTGCTTGTCTTTGCTAAGAATCATCATTGCTATTACACAATGTGGCAAAATAGACTAAGTAGATAAGCACTAGATAAAATTCATTTTAATGAGATTAAGGACGAACTTGCGATGATTCCTATATGTAACAAAATACAAACTGTCATAAAACTATTTATACTAAGTATTATATCATTTTTGTATAAGTTTTCTTCCTAAAAAAAAAAAAACATGTATTAAAAACATTATACATTCTATTTCAGTGACAACGTCTTTCCTATGTTTGCTACACAATCTTTCCACTTGTCTCGTAATAAGTTTATTTCACAAGTAAACACATCTGAATTTAGTAACTCAATGATAATTTTGATTTTTTTATCTAAATTGTGCGATTCAGTTTCAAAAAGGTTTTCTAGGTGTGGAAAGACATAATAAGATGGAGTAATGTCAGAAGAATTTGCGGAGTGGAGTAAGACTTCCCATCCAAAATTCAGTATCTGTTCTTTCACGGACTTCAGGATATTTATCTGGGCAAAAGAATTGTACAAAAGAATCACCTTACGTCTTTTGTCCGCTATTTGCGGTCGTTTACTGTCCAATGCTTGCTTTAATTTATTTAATTGTTGGCCAAAATCAATTTCATTTGATTGTAGCGGATCGTAGTATATAACACCTTCAGTATTCCACCAAACGTGTAGCACAATTTTGTTTTCATTACTTGTATTTGCTTCTGTTTGGTTAGAAATATCGTAATGTATCGGCAGTTCACCTCCAGTCACAACTTGATCCAAAAAGTGCTTTTGCTTAATGTGTCGTGTAAGCAGTGAAACGCAAGTGTTGAAACGAATTTGACTAGCCAAGTCAATCCGTTGATCAATAGGATGACTAGCCAAGTCAACCCTTTTTCTTTGATTTCGTAAAATTTTTCGATGTTTCCCAATAGTTTGTCTATCAACATTGAATATCTTACCCAATTTTATGTTCGATAAACATGGATTTTCATCTAAATGTTTCTGCAATTCTTCATCGATTAATTTTGATCGGTATTTGTGTAAGTCAAACTCGCCACACTTGACTTGGTCAAACCATTTGTAAAATGTGGACTTTGATGGTGCAGAATCAGGATAAGTTTGCTTAATAGTTTGAAAAGTGGAATGGACAGAGCGGTTTTGATCAAAGAAAAAAAGACATAGGTGTCGAATATGTAGGCGGTCACGCTTCATGTTTTTCACGCGTAATAAATAACTTTATAACCGATAAGTATTTGTATACCAATAATTCTGCTTCTAATTGGTAGAACGCAGAAATGCTACAGATGTGATGTACAACAGATGATGAAGAACAAAAATGTATGTAATTACATCAGTAACGTCACTTCATTGTTAAACTGTAAACATAAATGCAACACTTAATAAGTTCTCATAACGCGCGTTACAAAAAACTAAATTTTCATAACTAATTTCATAAATAAAGTATTCTGTCTGATTACACACTTTCTACTCTGACGAATACAAATATGTGATATGCACTTGAAATCTGTAAGTTTTTAGGAAACAATTGCACGTATTATAATCATCGGTTATTTATAGTGATTGTTCTTTTTCTTATTCTTATCCTATAATTGTCTTCTATCGTATCCTTTGTCGTCTTTCAATTTCGTGTTGATAATTTTCAATTGTTCATGAAAAATAATTATTTTTATATTACTCTCTCTCGACCTTTTCGATTTTTTATTGCAACTTGTTGAATTCGTAGTTTTTGTTCGAAATATCTATAATGTCTGAATCTCTTCGAAATCTACATAAATATAAAATACTATAATTGTAAAATATAATATATTAAATAAAAGTTTTATTCACTTGTGTAATAGTATAGGCTATTTACTTTTATTTCTTCTAAAGATGTTTATTATGTTTGCTTTCCAATAAAGCTGCAAACTCAACTCACTACACGTGATTGATCTGTGATCGTCACACACGTAAATAATGACGAACAGCACACAGATTATTAAGAGAAATATAAATTCGTAGAGCGTTTTGTATCGAAAGGCAAAAAAACTTTTTATGTAGCGAAATCTTCGTAGTCTACAATGTATAATGTTTGTCTAACTCGGTGCTTTTCGTATACTATAAACTTGTTAGAGAGATTCACGATATAAAGAATTCAAAGTTATTATATCTTCAGCCACCGTTCACGTCGGATCTCTATATACGACTGCCAGACTACGATCAAAACAAGGCTTTTCGAACTGTTTTCCAGTCATCCCCCCGTATCTCGACTTGTAGATATCGGCGCGGCGACATAACCGGCGATAATCTACGGATTGAATCTCACGTGGTATAATCTGCGCGGACAAAAGAAGAGAGCGAAAGTTATCTCAGGTACGCGGGATAGAACTCTCGTTTATGAACGGAAAACGACAGACCGAGAAGAAAGAGAAATGAGAGACAAGAAACACTACAGATAAGCCGACGAGTATAAATCTCGATGTAGCAGATTGTCCGGTCAAAATCTGTTTGAGAACCAATTTCCGGCGTCGCAGTGCGCTTTCCTCAATAGTCGGCTCAGCTCACGCCTTGCTCGTCGCGATTTGCCTTCGAAAAAATTGGCCAGTAATGCCACGTGAAATAGTACCGCGATTTTACAAGAGTGAAAGAGAGAGTAAGAGAATAAGAAAAAATGTCTCCGCGCGGTCAAAGTTTCCCGCGACTGAAATTTGTTCTCGACCGATTTTCGACATCGCGTACAAAGGCAAGACGAGAGCTTCTTTTTCAATCCAAATGAAAAAAAACCACGATTCTTTCTTGCTTTCTATCCTCAAGTTCACTTTGGTAAGTAGTTGTTTTCCAGTGTCTATGATTCGCGCATCATACACGTCCATTCGCGGCGAATTAATCTTGGGTGGGTTCAAAAGCTCATAAATATCTCGTATTGAATTTTCATTCGTCGACGTGCGATTGTTTCCGATCTGTACAAAATATCTTCACGACTAAAAAACGTCTCGCAAACAGCGAAGATTTATCTCACTTGTGATTGGAGAGAGCGCACACGCTCTCATATTTTCTCTCTCCCGTGATATAATAATTTAATAACACGCGCGGAATAATCAAGACTTTTCTCACTTAATTGTTAACAAGCCGCGATTCTACGTTACTACAATTACGCTCGTGCTTAACACAGACATTACGGAATAACGTGACCAGAAATACTGGATTACACGTGTGTTCATCCCGGATTTGTGCCGTTTCGCGTTTGAGGCGCGTGCAACATTATTTCGCTTACAGATTATATATATGACTTAGACACCGTCGGAGTAATAATTAGAGGATAATGAAAATTCACTTGGCCGGAAAACAACCTCATTATTCATTCCGACTCCATTATTCATTTTTACGGCTCGCCCACAGTTTCCGTCATGAAAAGTTTTCCCCATCATTATTATTATTTGTCTGTTATAGTTAATGCAAATTACGTAAGAAAAATTATATTCGCCACAATATGTCATGAATTATTTTCTGTAGAATCTTCCTCGGTTCAAATTTATGTATTTAAATAAAAGAAATTGTTTAAAGATTAGTGTTAAAATATAACAAATATAAATATTAGTTATAAATATAATTATACATGATGTATTATTACAAATATAATTATTTGTTAAAATATACGCCAGTTTAATTAGTTAAATGTAAAAACTCATACACGTGATGATCGTCGGCACTCGGTTCGCGTAATCTTTTGTGCGTCTTTTTTCCAATGCGAATTTTTTGCTTGCTTTTCGGCTTTTACATGTTTAATCGTCAGTTGTTATTTCGAATTCGACTCGTCGACAGATAATCAATATCGAGTGGGAAAAACGAAAATTATCATTAGGGCAGTCGCACAAATATACAATTTCATGTTGTGAGAATTCTCAGCCGTTGAATATTCGAGAATATGATGTAACAAAAATAAGTACAACGTAATTTTGGATTTCTCTACTTCTGATCGGTAACATCGTCAAAACTTTTGAATTACACACCGTCGTTACTACGACAAGCAAATACGCGTTCTCCGCAGTCATCGTTTCTCCGCGTTATTTTCAACAAGACAATACACGTTCAAAGGTCAATGCGAGAATAACTTGTTGATCGAGCGCAACGCGATACCGTCATTAACATCATATTGACAGGATAATTCACGCGGAAGATTAAGACACGCTCGCGCGAAGACACTGCAAGTCATTCTTCGACGCGCTTATACGTCATCGCGTCGAAGAAAACGACGTGGGCGAACGACAGATTAAGCGACCGCGATCGCTCACGTCAATTGCGATCGACTCCGAAATTCCCCGTATGTCTTCGCCCGAGCAAGATCGACGACGTGATCTTGCAAGAACGCGAGCGAGCGCACAATTAACCCCGGCAATGAAAAGAGAAAATAAAGCGCGCGGGTTAAAGATCGTGCGAACTGGCGAGTTATATCGACGTATGATATATACCCGCGCAAGTACAAAGACTTGCCGAAACGAGCCGCGGAACGAACGCGCGTCGTCAGTTCTCGTCAAATGAACTCGCGTAAGCGAGCAAACGAGCCGGTAAATAAGATATCGTCGCGCGCGTTTGTGAAAGCGTACGGTTCATTTGAGCCCGCGACTTCGACAAACTGTAACTCACGACCGGCGATACTTATATAGAACGAAATCGAGTTCTGGGACGCGCGTTTCTGAAGACGCAATGTGCATCGAAAAGAGAAGTGGGAGGAATTTGTGTCATTTCGATTCAATAATAAATTTGTCGTAAGAATTAATATCGACTGAATTATTACGGATATTAAAATTCTTCTCAAAATTCGTCTCTGTGTGTTTTAGATAATAAATTTAAAAAATTATATAAAGGATTTTTACACAAGTTTGGTTTTAAAATTAATTTTCTTAGGGAATTATATCTCGTAAATCTTCTGGAAACGCTTCTGACTCGTATACCCGGCGTGTTGCATAATATTCTTTTGAATCACATATTTCTGTTCATTAAATTATTGAGGAGACAGGCGGCTTTTTTCCGTCTGGATCGAAAATTCTTGATATATACATTTCCTCAAGAAAAGACCTTTCGCGGCACACAAATCAACAGCCGATTAAGCCGATTGTATCGTATATAATGCCGCGTTAAATCCAATTTAAAAAATCCTGAAATATATTTTCTCGACCGTTCGAAGATAATTTGAAAATCAGCGGATTATTTCGCCTCTTCGCTCGCGCGCGCTCTTTCTCCGGCACGGGGAAGAGAACGGAGACTATTTCGAATTTGCTCGTGAGCAATTAATCGATTAGCTTCGAAAATCGCGGCGGAAAAGAAGCGGAGCGAAAAAACGAAAGGAACGAAACGGAGAGAGAGAGAGAGAGAGAGAGAGGGGGAGAGAATTGTACAATCTCGCGCGACGACATTTATGCGGAATAACGAGGCGCGACGGGAAAGAGGAAGGAGGGGAATTAAAAAGTACTTATTACCGAACGGTTCTCGACCATTGCTACTAACTTGGTGCAGTTAGTAACGGGCAGACAGTAAAAGTAATTAGCCCAGAGATGCAGAGAGAAAAACAATAAGAAAACGAGCGGGGGAAAATGGAAGATGAAGGCAGAAAAAAGAGTAAAATAAAACAAAAGATAAAATAAAATAAAATAAAAGGCAAAAAGACAGAAAGGAAACCTCGGCAACGTCGTCGTCGTTGTTATATTTTGCGAAGAGGAGGAGACTTCGTTACCAAACTCGTCTTTTCGATGAAATCATTCTCTTACTTACGACCGGCTTTGGGAGACGCGGATTTCTCAGCGACTTTGTGCTCATTAAAATGTATAACATACACTGCGATGCACACGCACGCACACACACACACACACTTATACGCGCGTGTATGTATTCGCGTATTATACTGTGCCGGGCCGACACTCCGCGCGCCCGACACGACGAAACAATTCGTCACGTTACACCATCGCCCGGGCACGTTACGCGCCGTCCTCTTTGAACATTGGTTCACGTAGCCGCGCGAGTGGAGCTCTCTCAACGTCAGAGAAACGCCAGAAAAAAAAAAAACTGAAATAAAAGTCCGAGCGTTTTGCACGGACGGATAATAAACAACCGATGAGTTCGTACTTTTCTCAGATAAAATTAAAAAAAAAAAAAAAGAAAATATTGACGATAATTAAGTTCGAGTGCTTACAGAGTATAAATGTGCCGGTGATTTTGTTTCCGTATATTCCGCGTGAAAAATAATTAATTCCTTTCCGCGAAATTCCCGTAAATTTTTCAATTTAGTTCGAGCGCAAAAAAAAAAGTCGCGGTAATCACGATTTAAGCAAATTTATAGCAAAAACGTAGCAGTAGTAGTAGTGAAATGCTCTTCAAAAGGAAATGAAATTACTGCTCGAACGGGAATATATAAAGGCGCATATAAAGACTAATCGTCAGGCATTTCTCGCGACGAGTGTGTTCAACATTCTCGAGTGATTCGCGATTAAATTAACATTTTGTTATCGAAATGTAACAAACTTTTTTGCCGGAGCGCGGTGTACTTTACCTCATTTCACACAGAATTTTATATTGTCCGAAAAACAAAAACAATACTCACAGAGCCGCGAACGTTTCACGAGGACCGGTCCAGTTTTGTCGATGCGCGCACGCTTTGTCATCGACAAAAGCTTCAAACGAGATAACATCTATCGTACCTGAAACAAAATAAACGACGGAATATGAGTATGGCTTTTTTCAGCCGATCATTTCGGTTCCAAGTTAATTGGAAAATAATAACGTTATGTCGCGCCAGCGCGCGTCCCAAAAGCGACACGCTCTCGCGTATATATTTTAATGTATAAAGCGCGCGCGCATCGCTAGCGACGACGCGTTTGTAGCTCGGGAACAAATCCCAAAATCCCGTAAATTGACTTAATAGCGCTTATCACCGCTGTCGAGCTTCGGTGCGTCGTGTATTATGGAACGGCGGTATTATTTGCTTTTGATCTCGATTTGTCAACCTCTTTCCCGGCGCCGCGAAGCGTTTGCAACGCGTTTATCAACGCGTTCGTTTCTCTGATTTATGTTCTCGCGGGAAACAAAGAGAGAGAGAGAGACGAGCGTTTTCTCCCTCTCCGGGTGAGGTTGCGCGAAAGATAGAAGAAAACAAAACCCCGTTTGCTTGGACAAATACTCCGAGTAAATGAGATTCCGGGGGAAGCAAAGAGGATTGATTCACCGTAGAAAACAGTTTTGTCATCATTACGCGCATATTAAACTCGCTGTTGTTTCACGAGAATAAAATGTTCCGTTCAAACACTGATTCTCTTTTAAAAACAACGGGAACGCGCGCACATAGAACGCGCGCAATGCTGTAACTTCATTTCTCTTTAAAAAATATCAAGAGAGACCCCGTAAGATTACACACATGCACACATTTCGCGATGCTCGTGCGAAAAAAAAATTACATTTTGTTTTTTACATTATATTTGCCGTGACGCGATGCGTTGTATGACTCTGTTTAATATTAAACAGAGTTCGCGGAGTTAATGAGGTATCACGCTTTCATTTGACATTAACTAGCGCTAAATATGCAACGAGAAAAATATTGAGTCCATAATAGGTAAAACGAACAAAACACACACACACAACGACCGACTATATGCACAGGCGGAATATGCTAACAATTCGCGTTTTCTGCGCGTCAACTATATGCATCGTAGCGAAATAACGAATTTATACGCAAAACGCGAGAAATCTGAAAATGATAAGCCCGCGCGTATGCGCCAAGTTCTAGCAGGTACTACGCGTTAAGGCTGTAAGACCTAATAGCGGGGTAAGTCAGAAGTAACGTGAACACGGATTTTAAAGGAGCTGTATGTGTGTTCTCGGCGAGAGAGTACATGAAATAAGGATTACTCCGATATGGAAGTCGCGCTTCTACCTTTATCCTTGGTGCGTCAATACCAGAAACTTGGGCGGTTCAATTTAAGTGATCTCAACACACTTCCCGGCGATGTGCGGAGAAATCGCCGTATTATTTCACAAAGAGGAAGATCCGGAATTAAAACATCATAACCGAGATTTTTTTTTGTTTCAATAAATCTTGAATCTCTATTTTGTTAAAAAAGTTAAAAACAATTGAAAAGTTTTCTAAAAAATCCATTTTAGACTTACGGAAGGATAGACGAATCACGGATAACACGATCGATGTCTCTCTTTTTTTTTCTCCCGCTTACCGGTTAAAAGAGGAGAGACGAGCTATTTGTGAGGGAAACGCGCGCGTCCCGCTGAAAGAAACATCTTTTCTCTCAAAGAGTCCTTTTTAAAAGGGACGCGCGTTGATGCGTGCTCAAGTCACCGTCGATCGAATTCCCGTTTCGCTTTTCGTGCGCGTCAGATCAGGAGGCGCGTCTATCGCAAACGCCATCGGAGACGCCTCGACGACGCCTCGACGACGTTTACGCCGCGCACTCTCGACGTCGCGTCCCGGCGATGACGCGCGGCCGTCGACGTTTCACGGCCGTAAACGCGGCATAAACGAACACCG
>QVNW01002610.1:0-24749 GCA_014825475.1 Pseudomyrmex flavicornis
CTTTTACTCCAGACGATCGAGTCTTTCTTCTCATTTATCGCGCGCGAAGGCTATACAAGAAAGTTTCGACTTGAAAGTGTCGTCAAACAATTTCCTCAACATACAGCTCAAAGCATACAGATGAAGGAAAAACAGATCTTATATATGAAAAATCGGTCTCGGTTACGAAAAATCTTCTTTTAGCAGCCGCAAGATGAGCTTGTTTTCGCGTCGAGATTGTTAACGAAGAAGTTTCGGTGTAAAATTTTAAATTTTTTTCCTTCGAGATAAGAGAAGAAAGTTAATTCCGAATAAAATCGATCAGTTGAGTCGTTAAAGATAATATGCTACAACAGTGGAAGTTTTTTTTTTTTACAGTTATCGCGGGTTGCAATTATTTCTCTCTGTCATTTGTTTGTACAGATTGCAATATCAATTTGTTTCTACAAATTACTTCCTTTGAGATTTTCCGTTCAATAAGTACACACGGAGTTCGTGCGCGATTGAAACACGTACGACGCGTTTATTCGATACAAAATATGTATCGCGAAATATTTTTCCTAACGCGTGTATATTTCTGTTCAATTAGAACGTTTTTTTTTTAAATTGCGCTACGTTTCACGTAAATTATTTTCTCTCGTTATTATCTTGTCTCAACTTGACAACAATGTAACACCGCTATTTGCATCGTGAAGTTGCGGGAAAAATGTTGACGAGGACTTGAGGAAAAAAACGTGGGTGGAAAAAGACGATACACTAAGCTAATTCGCTTTAATTAACAGCGAAAAGTTAATTATGAACCTTCCGCTCTTTAAAAAAAAGGCAGGACGTAAAATTAATCTCGCGTTACACGTGAACTTTTGGTCTTACGCGAGACACTACCCGCTTGATGTATCGAAGTTCTCTATCGAATATATATCGACGTTTGATATCTCGAATAAAACAAAAAAAAAAAAAAAGAAGAAGCAACTATTTGCAATTTATTAACATTTATTTATTCTTTCAAAGTCTCTCGAACCGCTATTTACATTTTGCTACATATTTTCCGACTAATTTTTTTTCTCGACCAAGCAGTAATTTCGCTTCATCTTCCTCCCACGTTTTAATATAAATCGCGATAAAGCGTATCGCAACCTGACTAAGCGAAAAAAGATACGCTAACGTATTTCAAGCGATGCTCTTGAACGCGCCAATGTATCCGATGAATATCCGCTTCTCGAATGTGCTTCGCCGCGAGACTTCATTCTCTTACAAAGCAAGACGAACGGGTGGCGCATCCATCTCACGGAAACCTTTACACCGTTTTCCGAGACCGGAAAGAAAATGCGCGCGAAACACACACGGCGCGCACAATGTTTTGCTTCCTGGATATAAAAATTCTTTCTTTTTGTTCGAATACACAACCTCGAACTTCGAAAATAATGACATTGCTCTTTCGGCGCGTTGCAACGCGCGAAAGCCGGAAAAAAATTAAAAAAAAAAAATAAAACAATCGCGAATAACGCTCGTTCGCAGAGAAAAAAATTTCACAGTTGACGTTACAATAACGTCGTATTTTTCAAACGTCCGATATCATCCGTCGTTTTCAGCCAAGCCAATCACGTTCTTACGTAAATTTGCATAAAGAGCTTTGGATTTCGCGTTACCAACGCATATCAATTGACGTAATTAATGCATTAGATTAATACGACGCGGCACGAAGCTCGCTCATTAAACTGCGAAAACAGTAATATACACGTGCGTTACGCAAGTCCTTCGTGATATATTTTATTATACGTACGCTGCGCGCGTCTACATCGTCCGTTCGTGAAAGGTTCTCCCGCGGTTTAACCGTCCCCCTTTCCCTCTACCTCTCAACCTTGTTTTATATACAGCGATAGAAGCGAAACGGCGGCGGCGCGAATAATTCAACGTCCTTTTCGAAACAGGTTCGATTACGTAAAATCTATGACAATGGAAGAAAACGACGATTATGTTCCACCTCCGATTGCGCGGCGTGACAATAAAAGTGTCATCGCGAAAAGAAACGATATATCCGATTGCGCGCGAAAAACGTACGTTTTTGCCGTGCGATTTCAACCTCAAAATGGGATTTCGATGAAAAAGAAAGAAAAAAGATTGCATGAATTTTGTGTGCACGTGCACGCACAAACTTCGAAAAATCGCCGAAACGTTCGCTTGTGCGTAGTCGAGAAAATCTCGACGCGGGAATAAAAATTTCTAGATGAAGCGAATAACATGTCGCGCAATTTCTGTCTCGGATTTTGTTTTGATCATTTTTCACTTCTCTCCCTCATGTTGCCCGACAGTTGACTGCGCGTGCAAAAAAAAAGTTACGATCGGTTTTAACGCGGTTGCGCTAATTTGTGTATTTTGAACCTCGACGTGAAAATTATAATGAGACAAATAACGCGCGCGAAATGTCAGCGATCGATTGATTTAGACTGATGTGACACAAAGATTTTGACATCAAAATCTGCTTTTTGTTGAATCGCGACGATTAAAATTTTGTCGCACGCGTCTTACGCATCGAACGATGGGAGGGAACAAACAAGTGCCTAAAGCGATAAAAGTTCATGCGGAATCGTTTTTCTTTATGGAGGAGTATTCGAGAACGTTCTCTCACGTTCATCAATGCTGCGTTTAATTTTCGCGAGTGGGTACACACATATCGCGATCATTATCGTAACGCAAAATAAATACGTTTGCGCTCCCGGAGATTTCATTTTCAAAAAACGCAATATCTCGACCGGAATGTGACTTCCACATTCTCCGCCATTGGTCGCTTCGGGAAATAATAATAACAACGCTGTCATCCTGTTTTTAAACAGCAGCTCCGGTACGGAGATTATTATTCGGTAGGCAATGTTTCAACGGCAACAAGCAATTATACAAATGAATATATGCGTGAAAAACTCTGCAAATAAATCGTTACGTAAATACAGAATAAAACATTTGTATTAAATGTGATAATAAAAGCGTAATATGAAATTGTTATTGCTATATTCGATCGTAATTAAACTCGTTATGTAAACTCTTTGTGAGGAACGGAAGATATTCGTAATCGTTACGAACAAAACATCGTCGATTCTTTAATAATCGGCGTGTAGAGAGAGATGGTTTCTTCGCGATAATATAATTTTGAAGCGTGTACTCTCGTTAAAATAAAATCAGTCTTTCTTGTTTCTTACGCGGAGAAAAACCGACGAGTATTTGACGAGTTCTTTTTTTTTCTCCAATTATTTATATATCAAATTCGAAGACCGCAGGAGAAGAACTTGACGAGTCACATTTTTGTAATTTCGGAAAAGAACGATTTTAATGTTCGAAACGTACGTGTATCTTTCTGTTACACGTTTTATAAAAATGCTTATATGCTCGGGATCTATCAAAATTTCTTCCTTCTCTCGCTTTGGATAATTAAAATTCAAACTCCATTTTTTAACTATCAAATATAGTAGTTCCTCGCTAATTGTTCGCAATTTTCCCTCGGTATCTGGCCGGAAGTCATCCCCACCAATTTCTGAAAGTGCTTCGCCGAGGCTTCGCGCAAATTGGTGAGGACGACTCCGCAACGATCGAGCGGCGGTGGAGCCAATCAGAGATATCAACCGGCAATTTTCGGAAATACTCTACTTCTCTTTCTAACTGTCCGCTCGCGGAACCGAAGAGCGAACAGGCGAGGAACTATTGTAACATAAAAAACAGAAAATAAAAAAAAATAGACTTCTCAAGTTCTTCTCCGGTGGTCTTCATTTGTACGCACATTTTCCGTAATTATTGCAATCGCACAGAATTACTTACAGTTATAGGAGAGAAAATCAGGTAATTTGGTGTGATCGCGAAATGACATTATAATAGAAAATAATTGTGCGCATATGGATACTATTTGCGATTACTCTGATACGCGGAGAGAGCACATCATAATCCGGAAAATTACCGTTATGTCACATTTCGCGTGTGTGTGTGTCTCTATCTGTCTCGTAATTCGCCGTTCTCGGTTAAGCGAATATATCACACCTGACGGTAGGAAGTCCTTTGAGTATCGTGTCAGTAGGAGACCGATCGTTATACATTAGAGATCGATTGGACAAAGAGAGAGAGAGAAAGAGAGAGAGAGAGAAACGGAGTTTTATAACACGATAAAGTGAGAAAAGTTGAAATCAAGCTTGTTAAATGCGATATTATGAAAAGTATTTTTGCTGCAATTATTTTTATCTCCATAATATTTGTAACAAAGTAATTATAGTTTTATAAAAGAAAGTTCAGTTCTCTGCTCTTTCTTTTGTATCTCCGATAAAACAAAAAAAAAATTCTCGCCTATATAATATAGATATATATTGCACGAAAGACTCTCCAGCAAGGAAATTCAAAGTTAAATTGATTGTCTAATTACAAGTACATAATTTAAATGAGGAGTTTGAGGTCACGTAATTAAATCACCGGACGCGTTTTATTGCTAATAAAGTAATTGCGTTTCATGATTGAATTTTGATGCATTAGCGAACTCCCATCGAGAAACACAGAAATTGCGCGGATTTTAACTTGCGCGCTCGATATTCTGCTCTCTCTCTATCTCTCTCTGTGTTTCTCCTATCGAACACATTTAACAGAACGCAAGCAAAAGACGTAAAAAAAAATTACGGGATTGTTCCTTCCTCCGATATCGTCCTCCACACACACACACACACACACACACACATACACACACACACAGTCATTTTTGAAAAATGAAATCGAACCGATCGCCGAGGAAAAAAACGATTTACAATGCCAGGTTAAAACGCACAAAAATCTTATCTGTTGCGTCGCATAGCAGATGTATCCAATTTTCGTCCAATAACAACGGTAAGCGCTCAATTTCTCAATTTCGTTCAACGCAATTTATACATTACAAATCGAAACAACTTCGACCACCAAATAACTTTCGCGCATTAACTTTCAAATACGCAAAATCAATCTGGATTTAGCGGTCGCTCGTTAATACATTTAACGTAATCCGCGACTTTTATTTCCACGCAAATGTATGTACATTAACAATTAACATAATGTTTATAATTGTATTAAAGACAGTCCCGCATATATGTTTAACAAAAAACATGATACAAAATCGTAATTGGTTTTTTTTTCAGAACGAAGAAGCTAAGTGAGAAAAAAATTAAATAAATAAAGAGTATTATCCTACCGGCTTTCCATTTTTTTTTTGTGAGAGAAGTATTATTTTTTTTCCGCATATGCAAAGCGCAGTTTTGAAAAAGTGCTTATAATTGCGTCGGTGCTACAGCAATTATGCTCTAATACTTGCGCATAATAAAATTATAAATTCATATGTTAAGATTAACTCCACCTCACTTCTAATGCACCTGAAAATTCCAGCAATGCGCGAGTTAATGAAAAGTTATTTTCGCTCGTAAAACGGATATTATACTTGAGATGATACATAAATTAATGCAATAAAACAGCGTAAAACAAAATCTACTTAAGAAAATTATTGAGCGATGAGAAAAAAAATTACTTATTGTATCCACATAAATTTTTCACAGTATATTTACGCATCTCTCTCTCTCTCTCTCTCTCTCTCTCTCCCGTCTTCGAAAGCGTATCTTCCTTCCTAATAGTCTGAAAGAGTTAAGTACCGGAAAATGTGTCGCAGCACAGATACTTTAAGACCGGGCAAGTCATCTTTGATAAATAATTAGCTTCAGCTTCTCGCTTTAACAGATTGTCGCAGTCGAGTGACGGCGACGGTGATATAAAACGATCGCTTTTATCAGTCTAATAAGCTACCTCTACCTGATAAATTATTTTTCCTGAATGTTGCACGGCTCGGAAAAGATCTAAGAGAATAAGCAGTAAACAGCACTTTTGCGATTTTTCTACAACTACGTCCGCTGTGACAATTTCTCTGACCATTTTACAACATAAAAGCCGCGAGATAAGAATTGGACGTTTCCGATATATAATATAGAATTTTTACGACGCGAGTGATAAGAGCCGAAAAGAGCTTACCTTGGAAATACGGGATCAGCTTGCACATCGCGAGGCCGAAAATGAAGTTCTTGAGAATCTGGCCCAGAAGTGTGAATGGCATGCAGAACACGCCGAGAAGAAGATCCGACACCGCCTGAAAACGACGAATAATTAGCAGCAAGTGTTTTGTGAAATACGTATATCTCGCCTGTACGAAAACGAGAGAAAATATTTCAACATGCCAGTACCAATATTCTATTCTAAAATAAATACAATCGGGTGTACCGTGTGTGTGTAAGATTCACAGTAATTAAAATACAATTCTATTGAAAAATGTATTTTTTTTTCTCTCTGAACTTCAATTTTGACGAGTTTGACGCGCAAAAATTTGAACATATTCAATGAATTAATAAAAACATCAATCTTTTGATTTTCAAAAATCCGAAACCAATGTAATGTAAAATAGAATTTTGCTGTTTGTTGTCTTCTCTGTGCGTTTCTATTTGTGTGATCACAAATAAAGGTAGTTCAAAGTCTGGCTCGATCGATCATCTCGGTAAACAGCACGGCTTCCGACAATCTGGCGAATTGAACGCCCAAGAATTTCAGTTTCATTTATTGCCGGAAGAGATGAGAGAGAGAGAGAGAGAGAGAGAGAGAAGTACGTGTTATTTGTACATCTCCCTACGTGTAATCCCGTAACTCGAAAATGCAAATTTTAGAGGAGAGTAGTTTAAAGGTTTAAAACTTCATATGTTTTTTTTAATATTTGGTCATCATAAAAAACATGACTTTCCAATTGTCACTATACAACAAAACTGAAAATCCCGTATGTGACACTTATGTAATTGTACGTAGGGAGTAACGATTTATAAAACGCGCTCGAATTGCGCGCAAATCAGATTTTTCACATGGAAAAAGTGCGCAATTCTCACGGGAGAGTGAAACGCGGAAAACAATGTGACGCAAGACGCGGGAATCTATTCTTCATAAAACTGACCTCCGTTTCTTGACAGACGGAAGAAAGACGTTTCTTGCTCGCGCGCGAAAAAAAAAACGAGAGTCGCTACTTTAATTAAACTAAAAGACGACGTGGTCTTTGTGAGCGAAATTCCGTCACTTCGTTCACTGGAACTTCAAGATTCAACAATGAAGAACTTCGCTTTATTTCCGGACTTTTGACATATAAGGAATGAAATTAAGTCAGACGGCGAAGAATAAAGATATTCCTCCGTGCGGAATTGATAGAAGAAGAAAACGAATCACACAAAAGTAATTGCCAGAAAAGGTGTTTGCAAAGAAAAAAAATGTTGGAGTACCTATAAAACGAATAATTACCGCGTTCTCTTGTTACACAAAAGTTGAGATAATTTCCGTAAAATTATCTCTTCGATGGTAACGAGTTACTTGGCGTGCGTATCGTTAATTCGTCGCGTATTGCATTTTATATCGAGATAAAAAAAAAAAAAAAAAAACTACATACTGTTTACAACACTTATCTACAAGTTTTTCTAGCGCGCACTCGCAGAAAGCTCGCGAAGAGCTGTAATTCCAAGTTCGCGCGATAACACGACTAGAACGTATATTATCTTACAATATTTATCACGTCCGGAAGATAGATCATTTCTAGATGCTGCCTAAAGTTATTTCCGTCGCGAGAGAGCGGCGCGCGTTTTCACTAATGGCCACGCTTAATTTTTATCCTTTGTGCTCCTCCAACTTATTAAGCGGAAAATTTTGAAAACTCGCATTTTTCCAACCGAGCAATGTTTCCCGCCGAATGTGTATGTACGTTCAGGAGCAAAAAAAGACATAGTGCGAAATGTCGCAGAAACATCTCAAACTTTGTCACAAACCTGTCTTTTACCTTCCGTAATGTTACATTTAATACGCGAACACTGAATATTTTAGGTTTAAAATTTCAGATCGTATTTCAGAGCGGATGAGACAAAAAAAATAAAAAAAAACCAACTATAAAAAATTGTTTTAAAAATTGTGTGATTTTTCTTGTTATCTCTTATATCGTCTTATTATCTTGACAAATGCTTTCGCTCGCGCACATGCACGAGGAGCTAATTTTACATCGTTACAAAGCTCAGCGAAAACACGCACGCACACACACACACACACATGCGACTCTCTGTTGCGTTAAAAAACCGTGCAAACACGCACTCATTTACTTCTGATAAATAACCTTTATATATCGAAGTTTTGCTGCTCGCGCACCACCCACGCTCGCTATCTGCGCGCATCTTCATGCGGTGAAAAAAAAAAACTGACCGACGTATGAAAAATACCAGAGTCGGAAGGTGTGGGCGTGATAAGCCCCGAAGTCGTAATCCCGTCGTCTGTGTGTTTGCGAAACACGAGTTTGTTTTGATGGCCAGTGTGTTGCATCTCCCACGGAGACTATCTGTATACGTATAATACGGGAATTATATGCCTTTCCAACGAAACGATGTGATTCTGTGTTTCAAAGAATTACGCGATTACGCTTTCCTTTTGAAGCGTCATCATTCAAGAAACGTATGAAATTTGTCATGAATTACTCGCGAATTTTCTAAACGTGTTTCGAGCCTCGTTTAACTTTTTATTGCGTGTATGTGTGTGTGCGCGCGTTTTTTTTAAAGTAGTTGTGCAGCTCTAATGCGATAAAATCAGACGTTCTATGTATTTTATATTCCCACGCTTCTCCACTTTTGTCGCATTTCGCGAAATCTTTACTCAGCGCAAGTGAATTGTGTAAAAAAAAAACTATGAAGTCGTTTCCTTAAACTGCACAAGCAGCTTAGATAACAAAACGTTCGCTCTTGTCGGTTCGAACAAACGCTTGTTCCCGAAATGTCATCGTGTTTCCGTTAAGTTAGCAGGTTTTGTTTGTCCGACGACGTCGCAACTTTTCGGCATGTATCTCGCGCACAACCATCACCAAGACTTTCACCTTCGGATATCGGTAAAAGTTACGTTACTCCTCCCACTCGAGAACTGTCGCGCGAAACATTATTTAACACTTTGATTCTCTACCTTTGTGAATTTGCACTTCGCCAAATGTCAAAAAATATCCCGGGTGGGTGATACAACAATAACATGAAAATTTAAATATTTACACATGGAAACTGAATTTAACATGCGCACGTTCAAAGCTTCAGCATTGTGTGTCGCGGCACACAAATGTCATTAATACACATATTACATTAACAAATTAATTTGTTTAATCTAACTCGGATGTGCAAATAATAATTTGTATTTAAACTATTATTTATACATAATACATGCAAATTTCTTCGTACGATTGATTGAAACATCGTCGTAGCGAAAAGAACATTTTTTTATCCGGGTCAAAATGTAATTACTTTGCAATAAGTCGCAATACAGTCGATATTTTCTATCTCGATACACTTTGACCGGCGCGTTTCTCGAGAGCACTTACATGCCACTCTTTGGTAAAACGATTTCTCGAGCTCTTCAAAATAGCCATTTACGGCATCGATGACTTTCGTCGTTGCTCGAAAATTTTCTTCTCAAAGTAGAAATAAGTGGAGCCATATCTCTTCGAAGCGAATAAGATAAGGCAATTTGTAAATGTTGGTCATTGCGTGATGATTGAAGTGCGAGCTGATTGCGTTGTCAAAAAATCATCGAGAAACGTCTATTTTGACGAGCTGTCACCCAAACGCCACGTGCGATCACGAGCCAGCGCGTTTTGACATTTGTTCTTCTTGAAGAACGACAACAACAATGTGATATTACTCTTCTGTTTGCGCGTCGTTTCGGATAAGCAATTGCCCTATCGTACAAGTAAAAACTTTACATTTCTGTGCAATATTCAACTTTTACACAATTGTGCGTACGTATATATTTTATTTATTGCACCGAAACACCGAGCATTTTTATTTCAAAGAAATTCAGGTTGAAAATCACGACATATATGCTACATACGTACATACATCGAACGGACATACATTGCAGAGCGCGTAACGCTGAAAATAAAGTCCATTTAGCCGATTTAATCGATTTTTGTTCGCTACGAGTTTCGAATACGTTTATCCGTTCTATTTATTTTTCCGTGTCGTGAAATAGATGATTCCGGACGGAATTGTTTGACCGAAAAGGAAATATACGGTTTCACTCTCTCCGTTTCTGATCAGACGCGCGTCAAAGCTTCAAAACAAAAAGTGTGCGAATGAGCACACAAGTTTTGTGCACTTGAAAGCGTGTGCGCAATCACAAACGCACATTTGTCGCTCACAAAAGCCATTCGTAAATTGTTTATGGGATTTAAGTTTTGTTTACAGAATTTCATTTACTTTCTTAACCTTTAAAGGACGGGAAAATTTTGGTTCAAATCGACCTTTTAATTTACCTGAAATGTATGTGTAATTTTATCGGATTAGTCGGTATCTAAAGGTTAAGCTTCTGTTTGCGATCACAAGAATCGTATGTTATTATCACCGGAATCCGGTGCTACTCATCACTCTTGCTACGTTATTGCCCCGACAATATATTTAATTCAAAATAAAGGAGTGACTTGATAAAATTCGAAGTAAATTTTTTTTAACAATGTCTTTTACACCAAAGAACATACGGAAAAGCGTGAAAAAACTTTTACTTTTTATTCTTTATTTGTTTCATATTTTTTGTGAATATAAATAACAATCCGTCCGAAGAGAGAGAGAGAGAGAGAGAGAGAGAGAGAGAGAAAGAGAGAGAGAGAGAGAAAGTAAATTAAAATTCTCTACTTTCTTCTTATTGTTTTAAAGAACAAAAGTTAAATTCTGCGTGTACTTTTATAATAATATTTAATCGATCTACCATCATCATAAAAAACAAAAAAACTAAATACAAATACTACAAAATACACAAATCAAAAGTTTCCCGTGAAAAATCACGGGAGCAATTGTTGTTGATTAAATTGCTGGAGAAGCGCGAGTTGAATAAAATTCAAACATCGAAATATGATCGGCGCAATTAAATCATAACCGATGGAAGAAAGAGTAGCAATATACATATTGAGAAAACAAAATTGGTTCAATTAATTTGTTTACAAATATACTGAACAGCTTGTTGAACACAAACAAGCAAGATTGTCGCGCTTTGTGTAAAGATTATATTACCAGGCAACTGTCAGAAAAAAACAAACACATGTATGCATGTTTAAAAATGATCGGCAGATTACGGAACGCACGAGAACGTAAGATTACTCTTGTTTACGTTTACAAGATCTCCATATTGCGTCCGCTGCGTTCCATATGTTATCTCGCACGCAAAACTCTATTCTAAAAAAACAAGAAGATTTTTACGTGGAATTTTATATCTGCCCTCATATCGCACGCACGTGATAAAATTTTGAAAATTTTGCTACATGTCTGTTAAAATTACTCACAAATCGTTATTGAATCTTCTGAATATTATTACTGTAAACAAGCTGTTTCATTATTAAGATCAACGCAATTCTAACAATATTTAATATTTATAACTTTTATTAAAAATCTGGCATAAGATTAAGTGAAAATTGGCCAAATGACGAATGAATGAATATGAATTTCTAATTCAATAAATTCTTACAAATCTGTTATTTATCACATATTTTGTTAAAAAAATTTCTAAACAATATAACTAGAAAAACAAATTTAAAGTGTACTTAAAATACCAATTGTAGATGTCAAACAAGACTTACTTTGAACTTGTGCGAATAAATCGAATGTAATGACGTGCCGGTTATAGATATAAAGAAAAACGCTTTTGCAAGACATTTGTAGATTTGAAAATATTGTGTCAATTTTAACGTCTAGAGAAAAACATGCTAAGTCCTAATTTTTCGTATAATATAGAGCACTGTTCATTCACTGATCAAGTCACCCTATATATAGGAAATGTTGTAATCTCTGCTTGTTTTTTATTCATTTAATTAGAGAAATAGTTTCTCTTCCACTTTTCTTGTTTTTTTTTTCGCTGCATTTATTTTTTTCTGTGTACCGGCGCAAATGATATACACATACGCCTGTCACTCTTGACGGTTGCTTGTTAACTGGCCCCCGAGCTGTGCACAAAAATGTCTACTTTTCCAATTGGTCTCTGTCAGAAACAGAAACTTTGGACTTTTATTTCGCCCATAACGGTGAAACCGATGATGCGTTATAGAAGCTGAGATAGACGTTAAATTGGATCATGTGCCGGAGATCTTGGTTCAAGTTTTGACGTAAAATTGTATAGAGTCGGAGTTGTTGGAGACCAACACGGCCAACTTTCGAAAGTAAAGGAACCATGAATGTCACATCTCTTTCATCGCGCGCGCAACAATGTTTATAAGCAAATTTCTGAAGCATAATGCGTCTCTCCGCGCGTCATGTCTAAATATCGTACAATATAATCTAATAAAAAAATAAAATCTGACAACTTTGGTTTGATCGCAACATAAAACTGAAGTGAATAAAACTAAAGTAAATAAAAGATCGGATAAATTGACATGGATATACGCGATGAAAAAAAAACAGTCAGACAATTTATTTCAATTTTTTTTAAAAGTGTTGTTACAGCTAAAATGGCTGGAAATGGCAACGATCAAAAACTAATTGATAAATATTGGCTCGATAGAGTCTCGAACAAGAGTAAAAAAATCGAAAAAAAAAGACCATAGAAAACTACAGTGTCGAGTCAAACCGTAGAATCCATCGTTGTTGTTGTTGTTTTTTTATTGATATAAATAACAGCGCGGAATTTAAGCAATCTGAGATCAATCAACTTTGATGTATTATCGCGCGTACTTTCAAAAAAAAAAAAAAATCTTTACAACGACCGTCGCTGTAAACCAATTTAAAACGATATATTTTTCGTTACGAATGGAAAATCAATAGTAAGACAGAAATGTGGTTTTATGTGCGTTATAAAATTGATCAAACAAATAAAAATAAATTTTGGACATCAAAAAACTCCGATGCGTGTGTACATATATTTAGACATTACCGTTTGTCTTCCGTTATAAGTACATTCGCACGACGCGTGTACAAACAAAACCTCGTATTGTGTGACGTTCAATCGGTATATTTTATTTATAATGGGTTCGATTCGATCGGTACTTCGGAAAAACTCGAGATATGCGCGTCTGCATTTGACGTGACACGCATGTGATGGAAGATAAAAGGCTGTCGCGATGACGAATTCGGAATGAGCGACTTGCTGTGATCCATGTAAATAATACAGATTCTTTTTTTTTGAAAAAGGAGATTTTACGTCGAATGAAATCGCTGCATTTTAAACTCTTTTTTTTCTAAATCTTGTTATCTGAATAAAAAGAGAATGAAAAACACGTAAGGATCGTACAAAATATTTGTTCTCCTCTCTCTCTCTCTCTCTCTCTCTCTCTCTCTCTCTCTCTCTCTCTGTCTCTATTTCTCTTTTGCGTATCTCTGACGGATACATTTCCAGATTGCTATTGCGTTTGGAGAATGCACAAACGTTTCGCATTTTTGTGTTTCGCATGTTTTTGTAAAACTACAAACACCAGCAACCGAATCCGGGGAAATCGTTTTATCGCGCGCGCGCAATCTTTCACGCGTCCAAAAATGCAAAGGATATTTTACACAGATAATAATCGCCGAATTCCGCACGATAAATCATCACCGCGTTGAGCAAATGTATACCTATTTATTACATTTTTCCTCTGTGAAACGGAACAACAATTTTATTTGGTTTCGCGCAAATGTGTTTCATTATTGACGAATCAATATCCACGAACGGATAATCTTCCAAGATACATTCGCAAACATCCGCAAATCCGCGATGTGAATTATATTTATTGGCTATAATTTCCGGAGAAGAATTTCTCTCGCCACCGAGCCGAAGTCCTTTTTAAGGCGCTTATCATCACGGCGAATTTTGTTCAGAGACGATTACGGAAGCGGTCACAGAAAATATTCGGGGGAATATACGCGCACAAGTAAATTCGCGATATACCAGTGGACCAGAGGAAGTAGTTTATTGCGAAACTCTATTCGCCAAAAGAGAGAGAGAGAGAGACAATGACATTGAGTGTGCGAAAATGTAATGTATGAATATGTTTATATATAATGCATACCGCATACCGTCCGCGGTTATAAATTAAATACGATACTTCCATTTTGCGGTTTGCATCGAATATGTCATGTTAGATAATATTTATTTTGTGAGCTAAAATATTTTAATAATGCCGCAAAGTACACCCGTATTATATGTTTATTTGAACGTTAATTTGTAGAAGAAAGCCCATATTATATATATATATATATATGTATATACTCAAAAATGTTTTACACACACACACACACACACACACACATACATACACACACAGAGAGAGAGAGAGAGAGTTGGAAAAAAAATTTGTGCACACATACCACCGTTATGAAATTTAAATAATACAAATATTCTGCGAGCTTTATAACAAATATTTGATCAAATATCAGAAACACAGAAATACGGCATTTATCATCAGTTAGCAAACATAATGAACTATATCGTCGGTCGTATTAAATTCAATAATAAATGTGATGGAAACTTAATTCTCGGTTTTTTCACGTCATTGGCAAAATTTCCATTTAAAAAATAATATCTCGCGCATGATCTTTCTTATAACGTATTAATATGTAATACTCTTACGGCATCACGAATGTACTTGGAATATTTTCGAAGTGTTTTTTTTTTTTTTATTGTCGAGAAATAAAATGCAAACAACATCACACGTTATCTTTTCGCTTTATGAGAACTTTTTTAATCTTTGTGGCGCTATTTACCAGTAGCGCTGCATAATGTGAAATTTTTACGATTTGTCGTACGAGACACTTTATTGCATTATACAGCGTATGAAATTGTTTTGCGCAGAACAAAAATATGTTTGAAAAACAAGCTCCAGTTTTGTTTCTTTTAATTGTACATACGACATTTTAGTGGATTGTCACGCGGAGATAGCAACTCGACAGTTAAATTCGGGGAAATGTAAAATATATTTAAAAAATCTACATATTTAAACATTGTTTAAACATTATTTACAAATTTTTATCATCTCTCGTTTATGCAAACATCGTGCAAACAGCAGATGTTACTTTATCTGAGTTTTATAATTAAACAAAAAAACAGGTATCGAGGCAATTTCTATCGGAGAGCTATTGGTATTCCTCTTTGTTCTCTGAAGATTCTTTTTTCCAAGAATGTTTTTTATTTTCTTTTTTTCGTTTTTTAAAAGCTCGCGCGGGTTTCATATTCAAAAGGTGTCACGTGGCGAGACGACGCGACTTATTGATGCGATACGACAGTTATTGCTTTTTTTTGCGGTGAAATGACTTGTGCTAAATAATATTTTATGTAAAGAAGCGCGTGCAAGATCGCATCAGCTATGCGCGTCGCGCTACAAAGTCCAAAGGTTAAAAAGGCGGTCTCATCGTTTTCATCTTAAACAACGATTTAAGTATACGCAAGCAAGGCAAACTTTTCTCATTTACTTTTCAACTATCTCTTCCTATTTACCCGATTTGTTTCTATTAAAACATTAATGCGAGTTATTATAAGCGTAATTAATACCATTTACATACAGAGTTTTATTGTCTAAGAGACAAATTTAAGTCTTTTCACATACGGGCGCAATATATAATTTCATGTGCCTACTCTCTAAATTTTTTGGAGTGAGATCTCACTCTTTTGGATCTCACTCCAAGCAATCATGAAAAAATAGCGCCGTTCGAAAAGAGTGAAACTTCGATTTTTCGAAAGAAGTGAAATTATTTATATATACTCTGTCTTTAGATTATCAAATATCTTAAGCTGGAGTGACTTGACAAGAAATTATTATGATATTATTAAAAATAACTACTGAACGGTATGAAAAATGCTTTTACAAAATAAAATAGAATAATAAAAGAAAGCGATGTTTGCCAAAAAAACATTTAATAAACATAAATATTTTTTTCGAGCTACAGCAATCTTAATAATAATTGCACATAATTTTGAAATGTAAAGGTTATACAAAAAAATGACACCAAATACCACTAGAGTACACATGTGAGAATGTTATGAGACCACGAGCACATCAGTTGAAAGAACAAGAAAAAAATAGTTTGATTTACGGTTAGCAGAATCTAATAAAGGTTAGAAAAAACGAGAAACAGTAGATTGGTAAAACAGGAAGGTTCAGCATTCTCCTAACCTGTATCGTATCTTTTTTTTACTTATATATATACAAGTATAAACCGACTTATCTCTGGTGGATTCATTTGTCGAATTTGTTTGTTCACATCAACATTTGTAAAATTTACAATATAAATTTACCAAATACGTCGCCTGTATGTTGAGCAGCTAACTTAACGCCGGTATTGACACAAGAAGGCGATTTCACTTTAAGTTGGAGTGAAGTTTGGCACTCTTTACTTTGGAGTAAAAGTTGGCAAACTTCACTGTGAAAATAAGAATTAAATTTTTCACTCTTTGTCTTAGAGTATATAAATTCACTCTATTTGAAGTGAATATTGATTCCACATGAAGTGAACTGACTCAGTGGCTCTATGATTAGAGTGAAAATGAGATCGATTTTCGCTCCAAAAAATTTAGAGAGCACTTCACTGTACCGCGCGCTAAACTCGGAAGAGACAAAATCAATTTATCACCGTGAATACCATCGGACACTTTGATATGGAGATGAGCATTGACACGCACAAAAGAATAAAAACAAATGATATCTGTCATCAGCTTTGATATTCTCTACTGTTACCTTCTGAATATTTGTAACTATTATTTTTTATTTTCGCGTGTTCTTTTTTTTTTGTTTTTCAGTGTTGCAGATGGCACCGGTGTTGCAGAGCACTTTTTGTGTAACTGTGCAGACGCAGCCAGAATTTTTTCGCAGCTGAAAATTCAATATATTCAAACCTTTTTTATATATATATATATATATATATATATTTCTTCTCTCGTGTAAATCATTTCGATGTGTATCTTTTCTCTTCACCGCGGAGAAAGAGAGCTAAAGAACGTATGATTATACGTTATCTTCGTATTTCGCGCGCGAACAAGAAAACGACCCGTAAACACAAATAAAGCGCATATGCCGAGCGCTCCTCGTTACGTCGGATAAAAGTAACATTTATCAGAGTTAAAGCTTATATGGTATATCTTATCCGTCGTGTCGGATTTTTGAGATTATTTGCCGATAGAAACGCTGATAGCGTTTCAGCAGAATTGGTTTTCTTAGACATAAATGTTTTTTTTTTTTTTTTTTTTTTTTTTTTTTTGCATTTGGCAGATTAAAAAGTGACATTGCTTAATAAATTCCGAAAAAGTAAACCAGCCGATGACAAAGAAACTAAGCTGATGTGCACGTGCACTGATAAATAATTTATCGTTCGGCCGCGCCCCCGAAACGCGCGTGTGCTCGGAAAAATTGCTTGGGGAGAAAATTTCATTTAAGAAAATTAAATTACACGAGAGACGAACTAATCACGATGCGCGCAAGTGCGCTAACCACCGTCTGCGAAAATTCTTTTGGAAGCTCTTACTTTATCAGAGAGAGAGTTGCTTGCTCGCGTTGAATACGTAGCAGGAAAAGGTTTTAGACTTCCGACATTCAACAAACGTGACCGACATTTTTCTTCGTTCTGGCAGAATGATGACAATGCACGCGTGACGAATCGCCAGCAGCCGGCGCGGCGCAACCGAAAAAAAGCGCCGCTGGCAGTTTTTTCATTCCCCAACGACGCATACTACCCGCACAAAATATGCAAAAATATCGCGGCGAATGGAGATACAGCGCAGACTTTTGAATCTCCTGTTTGCCTTCTCTCTCTCTCTCTCTCTCTTATCTTTTTTTTTATTATTATTATTATTTATTATTTATTAACTTGTGAGCGAATATTCTTGCCCGATCCTGCACAAGACATCGTAAAAGTTTGCTTAGAAATGTTACATGAGGCTAACACGCAATGTTGTATATTTTGCCTTGTATCTGAAAAATTGTTCAGCTTCAATCTATAGGTCGCACACAATGCGCGCTTGCACATTTATTTTTAACATTTATTATCTCTCGCGCGAAATTATCGACGGATGTGGAAAATTACGAATAAAGTTCTGAAACAATCAGTTTCATCATTAGAGGGAAGCAAATTTATATTTGAACGCGTCTCTGATGTTATATTTTTTTTTCTCTCTCTCTCTCTCTCTTTCTATCTTTCTTTTTTGTTTTGTATTTTTTTGACACAGAGTTGCAAATTGCGCCGATGCAAATTTAATAAAAAAAACTTTCAGATGTGTTACTTATTATTATTATTTCAGATAGTCCGCTCGCGCAGGCGAAATTCTTAATGAGCTCAACGCGAGTACTCAACAATTCTGTTTTTCAGTTTCTGTTAGACCGCTATTATATCGCGTTAAACTAGAATTAAAATAATAATTTTCTTCGTTATGTAAAACACACACACGCACACGCACATACGCGATTCAAGGCGGACGCGAGAGAAAGAGAGAGTCAGTCGCGCGGCTTCAACAACAACAACTTCCGCCAGAAATTTCAATTCTAAACGACACGAGCGATTTCACAGGATTTATTCAGCTCAGTTACATTCAATCAAAGCCAATTATAAAGCAATCCGATGTTACGATATTCCGATACTGTCGGACCTATATTCGTCAACACAAATAGCCAGATATTCGGATTATGTTACCGACGTGTTATTGCAATATTATTACATTTCACGAAATGTAAAAATTAATTTTGTATTTTAATCGATGTTTAATCGATAATCTTTTCAAAGCCGAAATGCCCTCGCGCTTGCGTCAACCACCAGAACAGGGTCGTTCGAATCATCAGCGTAATAAATTTTGACAACAATGCAAATGTATATCTGTTGAAAAAAAAATAAAGCGCACGTTCATATTTTTATTCAAAACCAATACAAAAGATATTTGTTGCTTCAACAAACTGTGCAATAGTCTTGAAATTATTCCATACATACGCGCTTAAATATAAAGATATGTAATTAAAACACCCCGATGATTCTTTTATATTAATTTACAAACTGATATTTAATCGAAAATAAATTGCGAGATAAACAATGTTTGATTACAACGTTAAAATTCTCAAAATGAATCGTGTCGATAGATTTTCGCGCACGAACTCGAAATATCTGATTATTTTTATTTTTTTTTTTTTTTTGCGCAGCTTTATCATTTTCCCCAATCCGTCCGACGAAAAAGTCAGATAACGAGTAGGTACAGCGCGACATTTAATGATTGTGAAAGACACACGGTGTTTCCTTCATTTGGCGAAAGTCAGACGAAATACCGGAGACTCACCAAGTTTAGGAGATAAACATTTGTCACCGTGCGCATCCTCTTGTTTCTCGCGAGAGTGATGAGCACCAAAGAATTCCCGACGATGGAAAGGAAGAAGATTGTACCGTACAGCGGTATAATGAGATTCTCCAGAAGGCTGTCCTGACCCGCTGACTGCTGAACGACCGGCGTGGTGACGTTGGCAATTCCGGTGACGGTGGTGAATCGGGGAAGGTCGGTAACGATCGTCGAGCTGTCATCGGTCTTCTCTGAAGCGGCAAAATATTCCGTGGAAATCGGATAATCGGACAGATTATGCTCTTGAATTGACATTTTCTTGTTATGGTTGCTCTTCGATCTTTCGTCGTGTCCCGCGGCGACACACGCGCTCATGTCGATAAAAATATTTTGCGCCGCATGTTACATCACCACGAAATGTCACTTTATCTCTGGAAAAACCTCCGTCACGAGACCGTATTCATAAATACGGTGTTTCTTTTTTTTTGTTTATTCAACGACTGTTTCTAAAAAAAATTGCCAAAACTGCAACGTTTGCACGAAAGCTGTGACGAAAATATTTTTCGCACTTTCAAAATATATTTCTCTCGATCTATTCACTCGGATTTTTCAAAATCATTACGTAGCGCGCTGTATAATAAATTAATTTACAATACTCTTTTTTTTTTTTAACTAGAACCGAAAAATCACGTTAACACTCTCGCGTAGTTTCTCGCGTGCGTGCGTGCGCGCTTGATTATACAGCAGTCGGTTTTTTCTTTTAAATTTGCGACATCTCTCTCTCAACGGTTAGGTACCTGCAAATAGAACGGAACAAATTATTAACGTCGGGAAAATAATTCCGGTGAAGTAATATGGGCATAAAATTAATAAACGAAATGTATATGCGCCATTTGAATGTAGAACTTTGCAAGTAGCCCCAAATAATTCATGTGCGCGCGCGCGCGCGTGTGTGTGTGTGTGTGTGCGCGTGCGCGTGCGCAGTCGTCAGATCTCTCATATTATGCAGATTACTTATTTCGCCGTAAATCTGGTCGCACAAGTCCTTATTACTTTGAAAATCCGGTTTAAAAAGAGACGACTTAATGCTCGTAATTTACGCACGATAAAAAAACGCGGAAGACGGGATATCTTTCATATTATTATTTTCTTCCGGACATTATATGTGAAAGATAAAATAAATACGCGATGTAAAAAAAAAAAAAGGATGAGGGAAAGCAGGAGAATGCATTTTTGAATTATTGGCAATAATGTGTCGCGGTGACAGCCGCATGTTAATTCGTTAATCTTATTTGCATGGTAATAATCCCCTTCGTCTAAAAGTTCACACAAAACATGTCAGGAGAGATGAATATATATGTATATACACGCGCTCCTCCTTTAATTATCCGCCGGGAGGTATCTGACAAGTCGCGAGCTGATATTACTTTTTCTCGCAAACAGAAATTGTTGCACACGAAAAAATCCTATTTTATTAAAAACCTCCGTGTGTGTGCGCGCGCGCGCGTGTTGTTGCATTTTGCGAACTCTCTGGTCCTGAATAATTTTTACGATTTCTGGCATGCTACTTTTTCTCGCAAATAGATCGGAAACAAGCGTATGCGATTCATTCTGTTTTATTAAACCTTGTGTGTGCGCGTTATTACACACGCACGCGCGCGCACACACACACACACACACACACAAACATGTGTACGTATATGAAATATGCACGTATACACTTTTGCATTCGACAAAACTTTTCTCGTACTCTTTACAAGTCCACTTACGGTGTGTTATCAGTGACACGCTAT
Organism: Pseudomyrmex flavicornis; assembly: GCA_014825475.1. Lineage (NCBI taxonomy): Eukaryota > Metazoa > Arthropoda > Insecta > Hymenoptera > Formicidae > Pseudomyrmex > Pseudomyrmex flavicornis. Next base: position 21,051 of record QVNW01002610.1, read on the forward strand.
ATACGTTGCGCGCACGTATATAAAGCTCGATTTACGTTAATTGCACATTCTGCATTATCATTTGCGCAACTGTAATCAGAGATCCGGAGAAAAAGTTCAATACGTTTAATTTTGTGGAAAAAAGAGGATAAAACGCACACGTCCAAAATATATCGCAATTATCATCCCGCATTTCTATTCTATCTTCGTCTCGTTTCGCCATTAACAGATCTTTGTTCTTCGCTTGTTGTTTGTTTGCGTTGCAATTTTTTTGCGATTCAGTGCTTGGACAACGTCGCCGTGTTCTAAAAAAAAAAAAAAAACTTTTGCTTCGGTCTTTACGCTTTTTTACGTACCGCTATTCTTCCTAGAAGTTGTTCTATATTATCTCTCTCTCTCTTTTTTCTTCTTACCGTTTACGAAATATAAGAAATGGTAGTTATCGTGGGTAACTTTTTCTGAGTTCGCGCAATTTTCCAGCGTATTAGATAGCTCAAGTCGATGAAGCGCATTCGTCGAGAGAGAAAAGAAAGAGAGCCATTACGATCGTGACACGCATCTCTTTACCCACGTTGATTGAGAAAACTTGACTTGTTGGTGAAAACCCTGGAGCACTCGCTTGAGCCGAAAAAAAAGAAACTTTTGTTTTCAAAGTGCAACACATTAAGTTCTTAAGACGGTTTAAAAAAAAAAAAAAAAGAAAAGAAAACGGATAAGTTATTCAAAGTAATTCAAAGTTTTTCATGCGGATCGAAGAACGTAGATTGTTGTCAAATTGAGAAACACGTTAATTAAAATCCTAGTAACTTTTGGATGCATTTGTTTTTTTGTTTTTTCCGGAACGAAGAACGTTATTCCGCGCTATATATAAGCTTCGGTCTTCTAAAGAAAAGCTCGCGCGTTGATTGTAATTTTATTTAAGAACGTTATTTAAAAGCTCTTTCTAAAGCGCACGCTCTTTACCGCACGTTTCCATGAAAAAAAAATATTAAAACCACGTGTGTGCAAGGCGGTATATATATGTATAAGAGAGTGTATATATACGTGTACTGCATATGTGCGAGACCACTTCGCGATTTCTCTTCCTCGAGGCTTTCTTGACGTTTCGAAAATTAAACAATAACCCGCTCATATAAACATACGCTATCGAGACGCGAATTAAAATTCCGTCCGCGAAGAGTCCGATTCGATTTTTCGTTCCCCGAGTCCAGTCTCACTTACGTATTGCAATATGTAGCGATACGACGTGCCGCGGATATCTGATATATCAGTGCAGTTATCGCTATAACACGCTCGAGTATCAATCATAGTGCCCCACGCGCGCGATCGTTATGAAAATCGCACGAGCGATGCGCGTTGTCGCTTCGTGAAACATTTGGCAAATTTCGCGAATCGCACGCGAGAATAAAAAAAAAAAAAAAAAAAATTTGATCGCGCACCGTCGATATACATTTGACCTCATTTCCGGAAATTCTGATTATTATGCATATATACACGGTAATATTAGCACGATAGGTACAGTGAAGTGCAATAACAAATACATATAACGTTGCGTGACAATGAAATTACGGAGGATGAAATTTGCTTCGACGAAGTTTCTCTCTCTCTCTCTCTCTCTCTCTCTCTCTCTCTCGCTTTAAACCGGTCCATTTGCTCTCGCTCGATGTCTATCACGGAGCGATGTGTGACGAGGTTTTAATGATTTGCAAGTTTCATTCACAATTACATGCGTCGTTCCGCAATCATTAGTCTCGCAAGTTTATAATTTTGAACAATATATAATTTACCATAAACACGCGCATAATCACTCGATAAAAGTGTATAAATTTGCGCAAACAATCAGTTGTATTAGATTAAATTACCATGTTTATTTGTGCTCTATATTGCATTTGTTCGGCTTGTTTATTATTGCGATAAATGGCATGTGGGAAAATTAATTACCGCATTGATGAGACCACCGCAACCGGATTTTTTTTTTTTGTATAACAAAAATGAATTAATATCTTGTCGGTTTCGTTGTTTATTTAATTTACTTGATCGCAAATTGAACACAGCGTTCTGAAAGTTGACAACGTACATACGTACGTACGTTGCGGATTATTTTCAGCGACAACGAGTATTCCCGTCGGCAAAATATAATTCCGTCGCGATCGATTTTAACATTAGACCCGGCGGCAACGCGCCGTCGAAGCTATTCTCTAATTGGAGTCTCGTGAACGGCCTCGAAGAATATTCGCGAGGATTGATAAATTTTCACCTTTAATGCTCGACCGGGAGTTAATCGAAGAGAAGAGCCGCCGGGAAAGGGCCACTTCGCGTGAGCCAACACACGTTCGAGTGTGTGTTAATGCGCGCCTGAGACAGTTTCCACAATTGCTGCGGCGCGCGCGAAGCGGCTGTGCGAGCATACACGACACGCCTTCCCATTTCCCATTTGTTCACTTCAACACCCCCGAAACCTCTTCGTACCAGTCGTAGGAATGAATTTCTGAATTATTAGAATGCCGAAGCCGAGATAATATATATATACGCGTGTTACACGTCGCGCTCCCGTTCGTTTGAGAGATGTATATTGTTGCGAAACGACTGTGGAGAGAAAACAATAAAAAAGATCAAGAGTCTCCGAACAAAAATGTGAAGGGAGGATTCGAAGAAGAGTTTTAATTTGACGCGCGTTTTTCATCTCTTCTCTTCGAGGTCACGGAGAAAGAAAGAGAGAGAGAGAGAGAGAGAGAGAGAGAGAGAGACGCCGAAAAGGGAAGTAACAAAATACTCGTATGTCTCTTTATTACCTTCTATTTGCCTCTGGCGAGATGACGTCTCAATTTTATCACGGAAACCTGCGATGAAACGTAAAAGAAAGAAACGTCTCTTGGTGCTTCCCGGACGTCTCGCGTAAAAAAAGCTAAGCGCCGCTTTAATGAATGAGAGCATTTATAATATCTCTCACTTTCGACTTTTTACGCCTGTTTTTCTCTCTCTCTTTTTCTCTCTCTCTCTTTCTCTCTCTCTCTTTCTCTCTCTCTCTTTCTGTCTTTCTCAAGATTTGCTTTTTACGAATCTCGCGCCGTTTTCGAAAAAACTATTTCGAACCACCTCGAGAATAGTGGTAAAAACCACTTGGCGAAATTTTAATGAACTTATTTCCGAATGTCCATTATGACAACTGTACGAAGCGAAGAGAGAAACTTTGTAGCGGAGCGGGGAAGCGCTATTCTCCGGCGCTGGCAAGTTCACATCTCGTTTCGTTCCGAGCGAGAATGGCGGGATAGAAGGAAGAACGTATATACACGAAAGACGTAAATAGCGCAGCTCGTCATTTTATTAATTCAGCGTTGCGATAAATGTTCGAAGAAACTTTCTGCCATTTGTATGCACGCTTCATTCCGCCACCTTTCAGGTGAAGTCGTTCTTCGAACGACGCGACGGGTCGGGTCATGTTGAACCGCAGAAAATACATCGTGCCGCAGCTATCACAAAGTCACGATAGAATTACGAAGCAAGTGCTCGTAGACGCGACGAAGGGGAGAGGGGAGAGAAGAAAGATTCAAGAGACGTTTTAATTTTCTTCATGATTTCTGCGTAAAACGATTTGAGGCGGCTAATAAAAAAAAAAAAATATGTAACGAGTGTGTATTTTTATACTTGTTTATTTTGAATCTCTCTCGTCGACGACTCAAGAAACGTTTCAATTAAAAATCTTTCATGTACAAACTCTCT
>QVNW01002611.1:0-17194 GCA_014825475.1 Pseudomyrmex flavicornis
TATTTTTCGCTCCCGGAGTTACAGCGCCCTCTTTTCACTTGGGGGGGAATTACGATTTTTTTAAATGTGTCAGGTTTTTCTGCCCAACCTGTATTTTGCGCGCGGTTTGCGAGATTATTAAGAAACGCTACATTTATTAGTCGATATTTTCTGATACGCGATGCATAACTTTTCTACGACGCGTACGGCGTTTAATTTCCATAATAATCCATCGATCCTAATCAGCGCGTAACAGCGCGAAAGTGTCGCGCGCGACGTGGGTTTTTACTACTGTTTGCTTCCTGCTCACGAGGAAGAAGTCACGAGGAAATTCTTTCCGTCGTCATACGCGTTCGACCGATTTGTGGCGTGCCACCGACACGCAACATGTCGCTTATAAGAGTGCATTGTTATAGACAGACGGTGTTTCCTAGTTAAAACAGCAACGTAGTTGCGCTCATGTATGTCATAATAGCGTGCACGACATTATCGTATCATTACGCGTAACAAGGTGATCTCGTAATACTTCTGACAATTTGCAACTAATATATCAAACAAAATCGAAATTGCGGGAGTTGAGAGAAATATAGTAAAGTTTTCACAATAAAATATTATATATCTATTATTAAAATCTCTCTTAGAGAAGCGTTATTAATTTTCCTGTATTTTACTTACAACAATATTTCTAAATTTATTAACAAAACTTCAATAATAGTTAAATACTAATATGTTCTATTAAAGATTTACCTGCATGATAATTCATAACCGTGAGCTACGTTGCATGGACTGTGCAAGTTTGTCATCTTCCTTGTAGCCGAGATTACACAAAGCCGGTGATGAAACAAATTATTTAGTATGAGTTGCAAATTTGTATGAACACCTGCTTGCTTTAAATTAGTTGTGGAGAAACAAGATGTAGGAGATAAGCAAAGTATAATGAATATATATATATATAAAGGAACATATAACAAATATATATGTAAATAAAATAATATATATATATATTTATATATATAATTTACATTGCATTCTCAGATTATTGTGCTTTATCCTGACAATTTAAAGTAAAAAGTTTTGATATATATAATATTATATGTATTATTTGTATGTATATATATATATATATAGTTTTTTTATCATATATGACACATTAAATGTGTGTCACAATCATAATCTTTTATAAGACGAGTGTTTATATGTCTTTTATAAAAAGAGAGAAAAACATAAATAAGAAAAAGATAGAGAAGATATGAAGATATATTAAAGATATAAATGGGATATAAAAATAAATACTAATTGGCACGTAAGATTAAGCAATTTCTATTAGGATTAAAGACCGTGTTTTAAAACCAGCTTTCAGAAACAGATCGTGAAAGTATTATCACCCGATAGAATAAGAAAATGAATGCACTTAAGATAAGATACTGGGCTAAAACGTATGTGAACGTATATGGGTTAATTCTGCGTGATGCGTAAAGTCTGCTGGTGACGTAAGCGGATTAAGGCCTTAAAGGGGAGTAAAGTTGAGAATTTACGGACATTTACGTTCCACAAAATCCAGCCGCCTTCTACGATCCGGGTCTGATCTACGACCAAAGCCAGACATGTTGAGTGAGACAAAATAGAGCCGCCTTTTTCTTGTAAGATTAAGCGACAAAGCAAGTGCTTTGCATACAAATGTCTTAATGATTGATTTAATTTTAACCATATGTGTAAGATATGAGAGAAACATTCATTGATCCCAGATTTATAGTGATTTATAACGATTTTAATCTCTTGATATACAAAGACGTCTCCGATACGTCATGTTTCTTATTTCATTGTAAACATTGACGTCTCTTAGACGCACGCAGATTTACATAATTCGCTTTTAGCGCAACTATAAAGCAAATATTATAAAGAAATAATCATATTAAAAAAATTAAATTGAAAAATAAATAGTATTTTTGGTCACATCGAATTTTAATTCGTATGTCCAGAAATTAAAATAACTTAATTAAATAAATAATTTCTTTTATTACACAGTTCTGTGTAATACAGCATAAGTTGCTACTTTAATAATACGACATTTGTTGCAAATAAGCAGAGTCTCCTAAAGCAGTACTTTAAAAAAAATATTGTTCTGATAAAATAATTAATAATAAGAAATTCCGATTGCTATAAATTTATTGTGTTTAGAATTCTCGATTATAATGTATTTCCGATAATGTGTAAATATATTACACATCTGTGATTGGAATATGAGATATAATCATAGCGAATATAGATATTGAGTTGTATTTGCAGGGAGCGGAGAAATGTCAATCTCATTTCGTGAAACTTCGTGCTTAGGTTGATATCGGCAGATGCGGCGAGAAATTGATTGATTAGAAAACTTCCCTCTGTGTTAATATTTGTGAGCAATATCGCCGGCTGCGAAACCTTTCGGAAACTCATTACCACGCCGGTTCATTTTCATTAAAGTAGCTCGTGATGCGTCTTATTCGCTTATTTACTAACTTAATTAATATCTCGAAACCAAATTATATATATATATGTACATATATGTATTCTTCCGATATATTATATGTACAATCGTATCTCAACTTTTTCGTAAATCAAGCAATAGCTGCAACCATCTGACAGAGATATTTTTGTACTTCGTACTAGTAATTATTTATCATCAAAAGAGTTCACAGAAATATGTATGTCATCTTTAGACACTCGTGGTGACGTTTGTACAATGAATTTTATGAATATCAGGAATATAAAATTTTTATTAGCAATAAAATAATTTAAAAGCAACTAATTTACAATTAGTCTCCAGTCATTAACAATCTTTACGACACTTGTACATATGTTGTCTGCACAAAAAACAATTTATGTGCCGTTCACTTTGTAACAAGTAACCACCGTGGAAATAACAATCGTCGAATCGAGAAACGTCTTCTTTTTTTAGTTTTACGAGAAAAATTTTTTATAGCGTTCCGAGCGTCGTGTTCCGCAACAACTGTCTAATTAAATGCATTCGAGAGAAAGGATTAGTAAGGCGTGAAAAACGTCGTGGAAAACGTCGTCGAGAAACCCGTAGTATTTTACAATGCAATAAGAGAGCGCGGTAAAAGAGAGAGAGAGAGAGAGAGAGAGAGAAGAAAGAAGAAAGGGGTGAACAAGCGACCATTAAAATCAGTGTGCATCGATTACGTTTATTGTGCCAGTAAATATGTCCACTGGAAACGCGGAAAGAAACACTCGAACGAGTTCGCTTTCCATTTACTTTCTTTCTCTCTCGGTCCACTCGGAAATCGCCGCTTATTGTTACAAGAAAGGTTTTCGCCGAAGTTTTGCGATAAACCCGCGCCATAATTTCGGATTCTTTCCACGCGAGTCCTCGCCGGTGTTTTACGACGTTTCCTCGAGCGTCCTACTAATAGCCGCCTAATTCGTTTCTCACTGTATATTCCAGCGACCCATTGTCGGCCGTCTTTCTCTCTCCCTGACGTGCGGCCGCATGCGAAAGAAAGGAAAAAAAAAAAAAAGACTTTCTAAGAAAGTGGCAACGCGCGAGTTCTCGCGATGCTTTATTTCGCCGCGCTTTTACCACTCTTTCCGCCGCTAATCTTCCGTTTTCTGTTTTTTTCTTTTTTTTTTTTGTAGCAGTCCGCCTTCCCTTCTCGCCTTTCCTTCTTTTTTTTTGTTTCCAGGTAGCGGTAGTTTTATTTTCACATCCGTTTGCTTCCACCTCCTTTTCCTATTGTATTTCTACTGCTTATCGTGTGTAAACTTTTGTAATACTACCCCTTCCGCCGTTTACGTCTATTTTTCACCGTCCTTTGCAGAGTATTTCTTTGCCTTTCTTCCCCCTAAGTACCCGTACACGCGTGCTTCTTTTTCCTACGTGTTTTGTACCTACCTCAGCGTTGCATGTTCTATCTATCTCGTTACCGTTAGAAGCGACTTGATTGCGTACTCATACGTTACGCTTACCACGGCTCAGACACACCACGTTGCGATATAATCATACATTTTAAATATTCATGTATGGATTTCCGTATTTGTTTGCTTTTTACACACACAAGATCTTGTTTGGATATTAACCTATATATATATATATTTTTTTTATATTTAACACATCTTAAGCATTATAGTTATGGTAAATGTATACTTGGAATTCCGATTAAAAACGAGATACATCGCACGCAAAAGTTTCGTAAACGTTGATCACACGTCAAACATAATCTCTCTAAAACATACGTTTTGCTCGAATAAAATCGTTATCAATCATCGCTGGACCCAATCATCGTTTTGTTCGTAAAAAACGTTTCTGTAAGAGCAATAAGTCTTTCGAGATATTTCCTTCTCATCGTCGTTTTTTTTTCTTTTGTAATTCTTTCAGCGTCTCGTTAGAACGGCAACGGACGTGAAACTTGCGTTTAATTGCAAAACATTTTTTTCCATAATGCGAAACGATGAATCAACCGACTCTATCCTGTTTAATTACGAAATATCCGTAATAACCGTCCGAGTATTACTCGGCCTTTCTCTGTCCGCGCTTCCATTTTGCCTTCGCGACACACGAAATCACATTATTATTTTTTTTTTTTTTCGCTAAATGCGCTCGACGCTCGTCATTTTTCTTTCTCTCTCTCTCTCTTCTTTCCTCGCGGAAATTTTGTCACTCGAACTCGTCAGCAATAAATACGCTGAACGCGGTAAATGAGAACGCGCAAAAATTAATGTATCGTAATTTGCACAGTTCGCGCTCATTCGTTGATTTCCACGCTTGATAAACGCGTATGCAAACGCTCAACGACTATACGCGTCGTTCTTCTCGGCTCGACGACAGAGACTATAATCGATAATTGCTGCGAGTAAAAACTGCAAAAAATTACGCACATCAGTATGCAAATCGCTGATTAATATTTGAAAACAGTCCAATTAGTTTACTATAAAATTGTTAATATGCGAGTGAACACTTTTAATCGATAAATTCGTGCTTAACCCAACTCGAATTTTGAATTAAAGGTAAACCGTTTATTTAGTATTAAAACCAAAACACAGTTTATCGCGTTTATGTTTTTCGACTAGTTGCCAATATTCGTAAATGTACCGCACGTTCGTTACAGCAGCACCGCCGGATGTTGGTAACTTGCGGATTCGCAGTGTACAAGCTTCCGCTGTCGGTGGCGAAGTTTCTATTACTGCTTTCCACGATAGGAAACTTTGTTGCTCAAATTCGAAATGACAAAATAGTACGTTGCACACACACACACACACACAGCAACGCGATTTATCGGACGACGCGCTGATATGCACGCGCTGTAAAAAGTTCTTCTCGTTGAAATTTTGTGTTCCATTTCCGTTCAAAAGTGAACACTTTCACCGACTAGTAACTTTTAACATCGCAATTTTAGAAAAAAATATTTAAAGTAAAAGTTACTAATTTTTTTCGCCTACAATGTTTCAATAAAAGTTACTTATTTCGAATTTGTAACAATAATTTTATGCAAAATAAGCGCGACGCGGGAAGAAGCTATTTTGTGAAATAAGAATTGTCTTTGTACGAAATGCTCTTCGTACCGCAAAATTGTTTGCACGCGCGTAAGAGATCAAAAAACAAAAAACGAATAAAACTTAAAGAGTTTCTTTTTGATAGTCACAGATTTTTACATGCGCGTTATTCTTAAATACGATTACTCGAAGAAAAAGAAAAAGAAAAAGAAAGGAATTCAATAAAGATTTAAACTTTCCCCCTCCTCTCTCTCTCTCTTTTTTTCTTCCTTTTTCTCTTTCTCTCTCTTTCGTACAAATTTAAATATTCAATATTCCACTCCAAAGCGTTGATTACGAGCGTTGATTGCGATGTTAAACTTTTACACATTATCAGTGACAAAAGGAGCATCGAGCTGAAACTCCATTAGCGGGAAAACATCTATATGAAGGCGTCTGCCGACTGCTTTGCAAAACGCAAAAGCTTTGCTGGTGAAAGCTTAAGCCTCGACTATCCGTGAGATAACTCCACACACGTGTCGGCGCACAAAAATAGAAAGTAAAAAGCAGGGTGAGAAAAAGACGTAAAAGAGAAACATATAAAAGCCACTTGCTAATGTACAGAAAACTATGTTGAATATTTTCTCCAGGAATATGTCGGATTTATACAATTCCATGTCGGTTATTGCTTTTGAGAACAATGCGATATTTTTTACATCTTGAAACGAGAGACATAGAGAAGCACTTCGCATTCATATATAATTACGTATAATTTCTTCAGTTTTCTCTTAGTTAATAATTCCTATTTAACTGACGATCGCGAAATAATTGCAAGAATGCGATTTTCTACAATGTCGAGCAGAGAGAATCGCGGATCACCTAATCTTCCGACACGTTCATTTTGAATGCCACGAGTCCACTGACTCTTGCGTGGAAATGAGGATTCGTTATTAAATGTAAATTAACAAATTTACTTGCAGCGCACAATAGAGTTTTACGATTCTTTGAGAGTTGTCTGGAAAATTATTAATCCGCAGAATCTGGTGGGGAAGAAAAAAAAGGTAGCGCAAATTTGCGAATTTTTGCACTCGTGTGTGAGTGCGAGTCGATGTGCGAGCACGCACACCAACGTTCTCGTGTATTTTTTGCGGGCTCATGATGTGAAACGCATTCTCTTTCTCTTTCTATCTCCGCAAAGTTTCATTATACATATACCGCAACTTTGCCAAAGTTTGCTTCGACGTTCCTCTCTGGCCGCAACTAGCGAGAAAAAAATATCGCGATATTCATCCATATATGTAACTACTTTTTATCACAAAATTAGTACATGTAAGCGGCGTATCAAGCAAATATATTTGTTCCTTAAGTTTTCACGCGTGAAAAACTTTAAGTTTTTATGGTTTTTGGTTTTTTTGCACAATTTTTTAATATATTTAATATATGAATGAATATTTTTTTCTAACACACAGACATGGCGATAAGAATAATATCTGCGCAATAGAACTCAAGATCAATTTTAAGTTTACACGCACATACGCACGCGAGAGCACAGGGACAGCGCTCTTCGTGAGCTTTTCTGCGTCAAAAAGTTTTTAAAAGTCCGTGCATCACAAACTTGTACATCATTAATGTAATATGCATTTTTGCACACACTGATCGTAAATCCAATAATATTATGCACACTTTCTCGAATATTCAACGACGGTCGCGTCGCGTCGTTTGCGGAGCGGCTACGGCTATGCATACCGGATACGTTATAGATCGCAGATGAGCGGCCGGCCGCGCGTTAGTAAACGGGGAAGAGGAAGGGGATACGGTGTTGTGGTGTTCAATTCGTAGGATAGTTAAGGGCTACTGACGTAACTACTGCGGCTAATGAGGCATAAACAACCAGGGGTGCTAGGTGACCGAGTCCACGCGAACGGCAACCACCGTCCCGCTAAAACCTCCCTCTCGCTTTTACCCCGTGGCTTTCATGTCCCTCCGTTACCCGACTGGCTATCTTCGTCTATTTTAGTGGCCCTCTATAGTTTAGTCACTGTTCTCGTAAACTAATAATATCGGCGACGCGAAACGGTCCATTCGTGTGGTCAACCTCGAATTTATGGTTGCCTAACTCGAGACTTGTTCTATCTGTCCGGGATCGTCGCATTTCGCATAAAATATCGGTGATTTTTGTTTCAACGCGTTTCCAACTTCAAAGATCGAGGATTTGACATTCCGTGCTACACATTCATTTTCGCTTTCAACGAGTTTCTCGATGTCGAAAGTCTTCCATCATCATGTTGCAACGAGTGTTTAATACAAATCAGAATCTCAGAGCGGCAAAAAATTGCGTAGCAGTTTTATTTGAACGATATCAATTGGTATAACAATATTCAGTTTCACTATATACAGTTACGCACAGCAATAAATTGAACCTTTGTTGGTTGATAAGTAATACAGACAGAAGAAAAAAATGCACAGAAAATATGTAGGTAAAATCACTAAAAACACTTTGCTTGTAACCTTATTGTTTTGCAAAATTTTCAATCAATGCTTTGTAAAAGGTATTACAAACATCTGTTACATAAAAAAAAAAAGCGACACGTGGGAAAACTGAAATCTGTTAACCAGCAGATTTATATTATTCCTGTCACAAAAACGTGATATTAATCAAAAAATGATATTAATCTTATTTATTTATATCCTATTTGTTCGAGTGTGTTCGATTCTATTTCTGCTGTGTATTCTTATATTAGATTAATAATTTTTTTTTCGCCACTATGGCGATTCCAATCGACCGATTATTCTTACGGTATGGGACACGCAACAAGTTTGCGTGTGAACAAAATTAATCTTCAACGAGACGCGATGAGCGATGAACTTCGCATCGAGAATAATTTTTTTTCTCACGCAAAATTACACACAGTAACGTAAATACTTATGTTACAACGTAAGTATTTTCGTTGAATTTTCAATTCTCAGAAACGTCAGTATTCGCTCCTTTTCATTCATACGAAAGCAAATAAGTTAATTGTTAAATTGAACGAATCTTTCTTTCAAAAGAAACGATTTTTGACTCGCACGGTATTTTCACGGTATAAGTCCGCGGATATCTTTTGCGAGAGAAAATCCGAGCACTTTCCGTCCGATCCATCAAAGTGAAGAGGTCACTATCTTCAACGTTCACCGAGTATCCTTCGCGTCTTTTAAAGCGCATCCTCGGATTTAACGCCAGTCATTACCGCGCGCAGCACGACCATTTCACACACTAATTTCCGAGGACATTGCCAGTTACGTGGACATTATTTGCCGTAAGAAATCTTTGAGAGGATTTTTACCATTCCCCGGAGGTGGGCGAACGGACAATCCGATAAGCTTTCTTCTCGGCCTCGCAGTGATAATTACGCGCGCGCGCGCGAGAACTGAATAGGTTGCCCCGCTCGAGCTTTGTTTACTCCGGCGGGAAACGAGGGCTTGTGGAGCCAAGAAGATGAAGATGCGCGCGCGTTGCGAGAACGAATAACGAAGTAATGAAGAAATGTAAAAGCGTGGGATCGCAGTGGTTGTAATTCTAACGGGTTTAAGAGGGTCGTTTTTAAAGGCTCATCGACCGGTTAGAGATTGAGAATGGGAAACAGATACCGAAAGAAGAGACGAAAGAGCGTACTGAGAATACGTACAGAAGGACGAATGCAAGAAGAAGAGAAGGGTCATCTCAGAAGTGGGAGTCGAGTCGAATGAAAGAGCGAGCGTACTTCTTCGCGTTTCAAGGTAATTTCGTTAAACGCTCGTGAGAGAAGAGAAGGCTCCCCGCTGTTTAAACGTATAGCCTTCTTTTACTTTCTGAAACACTCGCCAGCACTCGAGACGAAACGAGGGAGAATCGATCCTATCCTCGCCATCACACTGCGGCTGAGAGAAAATGATATATATATGCTATGTGTATGTATATATATATATATATATAGTCATCTCTCTTTCTCTCGCGTGCATTGCGACATATTTGCCGCTCGTCTGTAAAATAGGCGACTAAACCATCGCGGAATCTAAACGGTTGCCATCTAGCTGTATCGAACAACAGTTTCACGGATCGTCGAACGATGATGGCGCGATACTAAAGCGTCCGCTCGTTTGAAATCGACACTTTGTTATAACACTTGGCGAGGAGAAAACGTTGTTATACATAATTAATGTTATTGCGAATAATATAATATTATTTTATATACAAAAAATGTATATCTATATATATATATATATATATATATATATATATGTATAAATATTGTGTATATATATATACACATTAAATATTTAATGTATATATATAAATATATAAATATTCAATGTTTGTTGTCTTTTTTATTCATTAATTGCCATAGTTGTATAGTTTTTAGAAACAGTTATTATTTTACATCTCGCAACAAAATTTTTTTCTCTTACGCACACATGTTAATAGCTGCATTTATTTGATAAGTATGCTAACAATATGCACAAAATCAACTTGCATTAGTATCAAAAATTGCATGAAATTCAGTGAGGCAGAAATGCGTGAAATTTTGCCTCACGGTATTCGTTACGAGATACGCGAAACAATTAATTTCAGCAATGTTCAATTAAATATACACAGCTGCAACTTTCATCTAGCAAAATCTCAACAATTTTACACGCAATAAAATCGACACTAACGCACGAACAATGTGGCGCCGCCTGTGCAGTTGAACGTATAATATTTCGTTCTTTATGCCGCATTTATGATTCCCGTTTATACGCATCGATATATGAACATCTCCACGTTAGGTTGGCAATCAGCGTGGGAAAGTTCAACGGTAACGTCACCAATGCGCCAATAATTGTTTTACGAGGCTCGCGGATCAATTAATTCCAGTTCTCCACGAGCTAGTTTACCGATCGCCTGAATTATGAGTACGTGTAAACGATGTGCGTTGAACACAGGCGCGCGATTAGATTCCGACGATTCTGCCTACAATCAACGTTCAAAGTGTTTCATAGTAACAACTGCGAGCAAATTCTGCCAGTATAATCACTATTATGCTCATAAAAAACACTAATACAATATTTTCTATATAAATACAAAATATTCAAACAAGCATCAACATTCTCCTCTTGAGCTTTATATTTTTGATAAAGATCACTCAATTTCAAATGTTTTCAAATTACAAATTTTAATTTAATTTACTCTCAACTAAATTGATAACTATGTCACGAAACAGACTCCGCGATTCGAAAAGATGCGACAGTCTCCGTTACACAAATGCTTTCCTAACTCCGAATTATCTGTTTCATATTATCGACAGCGCTATCGATTGAATGAGTATCGACTTTTGTATTGACTTATCGCATATCTCGACTAAATCTCCAACAAGTTTGATCAATAACAAGTTATTTCTATTGGCATAAGAAAGAGTTGGGAAAAAGAATCAATCTTAAATTTTAGTTTTTTTACATGTAAGTATTCGTCAATTCATTCTCTCCGATAAAACCAACAAGAGTTTTGCATTTTTAAGTGTTACGTGTACAAGTATTTAAAAGTAAATATGAAAGAATCGATGAGCGTTCGAAAAGAAATGCTTTTATTAACTTATTAAATGGACGACGCAGCATGTTTGATGAATCGATTCGTGACAAAGCGAAGGCCGTTGGCATGAAATAAAAAGTACGCATTGCTACATGCCGTCTATAAGCCGGAATTGTAAACTATCGCATGTTGTGTAATTCTTCTCACATGCAAGAGACCGATTCTTTGTTCTTCAGAAATGCACATATTTCGTATAATCTATGATAAAACGTACATATACAGAGACTTATAAATATGATTCATCTTTAGTTTTTATTATTTGCATCTTTCCGCACGCTTTCGATATAAATCTTGAATCAAATTTTTCGATACATTTGCTTCGCCGAATAGGAGCAACAACATTTTGTTTTATTTTTATTTGCATGAGCCATTATATCGTTGACATGTCAATAAATTTCTCGAATCATGACGACCAGAGGGAATTTACATCCAGCAACGGGTAAATCGTTCGAAATTTATTCAGAGGAAGGTCTCTCCGCAAAAGGTGGCCGCACCCGACTCGAAGTTATTCCCGGCGGCATGGCTAAAGCCGACGCGTAAAATTCACGCCATCCTTTACATAACTGGATTCAATCGGAAGGCGTTTTCCTCGTGAACGCGAGTTCGCGAATGCACATCGATGAGGTTCTTCCCTGTTGGCGGGAGAAAGTGGAAAAGAGAGAGGAAAACTCGTGGGGTGGTTATGCGGTGGCGAAGGTAGGTAGTCTTACGCATTGGAGAAGCAGAACGAATGTAGATTCAATGCGCTCGCGCGTATTCCTGCGACATTCTACTTGCCTTCCATTCGCGAAAAGTTAAGTCGAACGTAAAGCATCGCGTGTATACGATGGAAAAGCATAGCAGCTTGTGAAAACCGCTTGAACATTCGTAGAAAATTAATTACCGGGTACCGCGGACTGTTCTACAGAATTTTCTACTAGAATTGCTTTTTACACCGACGACCAAGTCGATAAATTATTTACGGTTAGACGATAAAATCTAGATGTGTGTATGTAAGGAAAGAGAGACACAGAGAGAGAGAGAGAGAGAGGAGAGAGAGCACTCTATCGTGTGCGCTGGTGTTACGGAAAATCGATTTAGAGGAAGCTTTCAAATATAAATTTAATCGAGATATTCGTTTTTTCATTTGAACAATTCATTATTAGGATAAAAAATTGATTTGGTTCAAAGCGGAAGTTTGGTGAACAAAAAACAAATTTTTTTCAATGTGGTACATGGATCTTGCAGTGGGAAAAACTAATAAAAAATATTATGTATACCTCGAGCAACATCCGTAAAATTGCAATATAATATGAGTTCACTTCTGAAAGTGAAGCGTTTTACTTGAAAATTGCTGAAAATTGATTTTCTCTCTCTCTACGAAGAGCTTTGTAAACAGATGGTTAAAATATAAAAACATTCTTTCTGCGAGAATATGTAGTTTATATATTATACATATACAAACACAAAACTAATAATGGGATAAAATGCAATAACAGAATGCTTTTCCATAGTCCGCCAGAAAAAAAAATAAATAGTTGAATGGTTTTCTAAAAAAATGTTCAAATGAAAAAAACGAAAAGGAAATACAAAATATTCTTTTAAAAGCAAGTGATTCGATTGCAACTCACGTACAAAGTTAAACAAGAACCGTCGTTACATATGCACATATATATACTGTAGAATATATTTAAAGTTTGCTCTACATTATTTTCACAACAGCATATATAGAGAGAGCAAAAATATAGAACTTTGCATTGTTATGCCGTTTGTGCCAATGTAAGACTGTTTCAATTATATATTTTTACGCGTATTGTAAATTTAACAGACGCTACATTATTTGTATTTCCCTCGAGTTTCGAGTATTATCTTACCTTTGTTCGCATAGGTTGCACCTTTGTGTGTACGTACATACGTACGTACGTGTGCTCACGATGCAGACGGAAACCGCGATGCCGACCATAAGGAAGTTATGAGGCTTAGGCGCAGGCTTATAACGCGCGCAAACACAAGTTTACATCCATAACAGGCTTATAAACACGGGTACTTGATTCGTTCCACATATAGTGGAAAAGATAATTGATCTCAAAAATATATAAAGATTCAAAAATATAAAGACAATGCAGAAGCAAACAAATAGAATGTTAATTTTCTATTTTTTTTAACTGAAAAATTTCTACAAAACTCCACGTATATGTAATTGTAAAAAAGTTTTAAAATAAATATTGTAGGTATATTTTAATACCGTATGTCATGTAAATAATTTATACATACAAGTACTGCAAAACTCTACTGTATGTGACGTCATGTTTAAAATCTTATATCAAAAACGCAGATAATTTGCTTCATAACATACCGATTCGCATGTATTCGCGCTTATGAACTTCACTCTTGCTCGAGAATCGAAGTTTAACGTAATAAATGTTGATTCGATCGCCATCCACTTGAAGAGAAAGACACTTATGCTTATATGAAATATTATTTCACGCTTCTTGTCTTGCTTCACGGGGAAGATACAGACGTTTCACGAACAAAAACGTTGGACGGATGGGCCGCCAATATTTTCAGTAGTAACACTCGATGTCTGGAACATTGGGTGTGCAAGCGGAAAGAAGGGAAAGAAAAACCATAGCTAAGGTACGGATATATAAGAGAAGAGAGAGAGAGACGAGAGATCGGCGGCGGCGTTCCGAAGGTGAATGGTCAAAGAAGAAGTATGAGGTAGAAAAGACACGTGAAAGATGATACGTCTAGAAGCGGAATATATACACATCGAACTCATATTTGATACATGTCGCTGTGTCACACGTGCGATAGATATGGTTGATTTATTCAACCGGAAATGATACCAGAGTGACCGTCACACGCGCGAGCGCGACAATCCTCCGTTGTTCTATTCTCGAAAATGTAGGATAACAATAATTGTCATTCGATTGACATCTGAAATAAAATCAGCGAACGAACAAAATGCGCTTTGTCTGTTGATATTTTGAAATAAACTCGACTTTGTTGTACAACTTAAACTTGAACTTGGATAACACAAACGTATATAAACATTAACTATTTGTCTAACTTGAACAAATTATTGAACTAAAAAAAAATTTATCAAATATACTCGTAATTTTTGTCGACTGATAAATCCATTATATTCACTATCGATTTCTCTGTATAAAAATTCTCAAAAGTCAAATAAAGCGTGAAAAATTTAACGTGAAAAAAAAAAAACAAGATAAGTTCATTTTCTTTTTTCAATGAATCGTTTTCTTATTCGTTTTTTTTTTTAGCAAAGAGCATTTGCAAGAACGAATGATATTGTCAACGCGAAGTTACAATAATACACAACTCGTCAGTTCGTCGTGGCTACTGCTAAATTCGAATTTGATGAAATTTTCACGTAAAAGCTGTTTAGATTTGCTTGTTATGGCGGGTAGTCACAGTGTACCAAATATCTACGCTAATAGTACAGAATGGAATATTAATGGAATATTTACCATTTTTTCTCTCTCTCTTCGTCATGAATACACTCACACACATTTTTCGTGAACACAAAAACCTACAAAAGAGTGCTTTTTAAAAGCGCTGACAAAGCTTGTTCTGTTTGTTTGATAATAAGGAAAAAGAGCTTTCGATTTCCATTCGTGATTTCTCTATCATGTTCACGTAAACCTTCGCTATCCGCGCGAGCGGACGATTAATCGTGTAACGACATCCCGCCACTTAATCGCTCTAGTTGCGGAAAATCCCATTCTCGCAAGTAGCACTCTTGTCAGACACAAGGCTCACGTCGCCTACTATCGACAAAGCTTCCATTGTCCTAGTTAGGCCAGAATTACTGATGTCATTCTACGGACAGCGGAAGGTGGTGGCGGGATACGAGTAACGGGATACGCGTACGCGGTAGGTTTAGCTGTTACAATTCGCTGAGACAAAAGACCTGCGTTTATGACCTAATTAGCAGGGACAGTTTACGGGAGTAAACTCTCCCACGGAGTTATTCAACATCGAAGTTTACAGCGGCGTTTTACACGCGTAAAATGTGACGTGACACAGAAACGCATCGCGCGCGCTCGTATAATTAAACGAGAATTCTCAAGATATTTTAAGACCATGGGCGCTTTGCAAGGCATTTCTGTGCGCAGTGTAAGATCTTTGAGAGACGAATACTTTAATAGTACAGCTCTACAAAATAAAGGCAGTTATGTACATTTTTTTATTGTTATTATTAAAGTCTTTGTGCTTCATAAATAGCATTATATAATTACTATTCTGTAAGTAGTCGTTTCTAATCATTTTGATAATCACATTTGAATTCAAAGGACAACCGAAAGGACGATAATTAAGAAGTCATTAGCGAATCAAGCAAATTTGATAATACAATCGTAAAATGAACACGTGTCGTCGCGTTCCGCAATATATATCGGGCTCGCTGGCAAGCTTTTTGACTGCTATCGCGGAGCGCTTAACGTGTTAAAGTTAACAGGTACTGTGAGCTGAATAGATAATCTGCGCGCCGCGAGAATCGCGACGTTCCAGTTAAGGCGGGCACTTGAAGCGCAGAATTCCCGATGAAGATCGTACTACGGAATCAGAATACGCGCTCGTGAGCGCGCACTAGATTCCCCTCCCTCTCTCCCAGATGAGCATTTCCGGAATGAAGATAAAAAAACGAACCACACAGTCTGGGAAAGTCGTTTCCCTGGCAGCCGCGCACCCAATAATCGTCTCGCCGGCAGTGATCATAACAGTTACACAGCAAGTCCGCCTCTCTGTTCGGAGTATAACATTATTATAAGAACGCAGAATATGTGTGTGTGTGTGTGTGTGCAGGAGCGGGCAAAGGAAAGAGCCGGAAAAAGCTGCCGTCGGAAATGTCATCGATATGAACGGCACACGTGTTGCGAGCGATATCTCTCGAAATAAATTCGCAACATGACTTTCGACGGTCATTAAATGGTGTTTAATTCGTTCAAAAGCTCTCGTTACGTCGTATATTTCTTTCACATTTATAATCTCCAATGTGACGACACCCAAAGTTGAAAAAATATCAAACAAAATAGATATTTCGCAATAAAAACACAAAAGAGTTGGAAATTTTCTTCGTAGAGAATGCGGTCAGCAGAGAAACCGCAGATATTTTTTTGTAATAAAGAGCGAAGTTAAAGAGAATCGAAAAATGAAGTTGGAATAGAAATTTTCCGCTAGACAGATTACTACGATACTCGCGGCGTCATTTCCGCTCGAGACTCGAAAGCGTGGCTTATCCCGTGATCATCCGGTTTCCGGTTACTACCTGAGAGACTTGCGAGAAAACGCAGCGCGTAGCTCTCGTCGCTCGAATTCATTTCACGCGTTATAATCTTTAATTAAAGCGAGTTTTCCGCCGCGCATAATGCGAGGTCATTATGACGACGTCGGATGCTGCGGGTTGCCGTATACTATTCCTCTCTCCTTTCCTTTTTCTTCTTGTTTTTCTGTCTTTTAGCTTGCCGTTTTGTTTTCATCTTCTGCTTGCGAGCCAGTCACACTTGAGCAACGCGGTCGCGTCGTTAAAAATTATGAGCCGCGATATCGTACAACGTTATCGTTTTTTTCATCGCATAACTCCTTGATGCAATTCCTATTAATCTATATTTTGCGTAACTTTCCCGGACAAGTGTGAGCGTCTTTTTGGAAACAGCTCGCACCAATCGCTCAAGATCGCCTCTATCACGCCCAGAATAGCATATGTGTGTGTATGTGTGTGTGTATTAAGAGAGACCGGGGCACATTGTGACATGCAAATTATATTATTAAAAATAACAAACTGTACGCCATATTATGTAATATTGAGTACATCACATACATCCTTTAGCTTTAAGAAACAAAATATTATTTTCATATATCTTTATACAAACAAAGTTATTTATGTTAAACACGATCGTGAAAATTTGTCAACGTGACCCGTATCCAGGGTTAGTTGCCACATAAGCCAAAATTCTAATTTTCTTGGGTGTAAGATCAGAGTAAATATCTGAAGCACGTAATATATAAAAACTAGTTCTTCTTTTTGTAAATCACTAATAAAAATCTTTTTTTGGTTTTAGCATAACCCAAACTCGTATAAATCGTATTTTCACATATGTCCTTTTCTGAAATTTTCTTATAATACCGAACTAACGTACGATCTTCAGTTCACTTCAAATAATA
>QVNW01002612.1:0-18611 GCA_014825475.1 Pseudomyrmex flavicornis
TGAATGAAATTTTGCATGCAAAGACTTTAGAGCTTTTACTACAAAAGTAGAATAACAAAAAATTCAAAAAGTTATAAACAATTAATAAATAAATTTTATTTATTAAAAGTAAAGTTTTATCGAAAGTTTTACGTAGTACGCATCTCGAGAATGATATTGTTTTCTCACATCATGCCGCCTTCTATACAGCATGTGTACACCTGGGCAGTCGGCTTTGATCAACATTTAAAAATGGCGAACCAAAAGAGTGACAGGAAGATGCTCGGTATTGTTTTCTATTATTAATATTTGTTACAAGAAAGAAGATTTATTGCGAATGTACACAAGTAACTGAATTTTGTTGCATCGTTCCACACTACTATTCTTAAGAAGAAACATGGTTCCTCCTATTGTCATTTGTTGCGTATCTTTGATTGTTATGAGTTTGGGATTTATTCTTGGCTGGACCTATTTTGAGTGTTCTCCTCACGTTATACTCAGTTGTTATATTCTTTACACTGTATTGGCTTGCTCTTCTCTGCTTATCGGCCCGCTGATAATGATACTGATCAACATAGCTCTGTCACCAAAGCACCAGACCGGTTCTGGTACTGTCAAGATTGTCGCCGAGATAGACGCCTTCCGCAATATGTTGATGGTACGTTGACTTTGTACACTGAAAATTGAACGCTTCGATACATCTCATTGACACGATATTACTTGTTTGTTTTCAGAAAGGACACGAGTCAACGGCAGCTAATAGTAAAAAACATACACGTTATCCTGTGGTCTTTACTCGTTTAGTAGACAACGCTCTGCAAAATCTCTTGGATTTGATCTTTCAAGACTTCGTAGGTTCTTGGTTAAACACTCTTGCTTTTGGCTCAGAACAGCTGCTGGATAACATGAAGCAGGACATGTGGGGCGCGATACAAAGCCTTCACGAGCGCCTGTCACGTATTGATCACACTAAATTGGTGGTTTGCAACATAGTGAACAAGCTCACTTTCCATTTTGAAAAAATCAGGATAGCTCAGGCAGCTTCGTAAGCTTCTTCTCCTCCTCTATTGGTGTATTTAAGAGAGTAAAACAAGAAGAGAATGAATTTATACGTTTGTTGCACTTAGATCGGAAGGAGAAGATCCTGTATTTATTTTATCGGCGCATCTGATGTCGCCTGTCGCTGAATTGGAATATTTGAGGAAGATTAGCGAACTTTACATTTTATTTTTGTTACCACGCAGTTATTCTCTCTCTCCCGTGAAATTTCTCTTGAGAGAAGTTCTCGCATGTAAAAGTATGTATTTGCTTTTCACAAAGAACATATGTACTCACGGTTTATTACACATTTATTTATTTTTCTATTCTGTGTTCTTTAGTTTTGAAACCAGCGATAGATTTAATCACGGATCCTGATTATATCAATCAGAAAATCTTGGCGTACATCGATCAACAACAGCTTGCCGAAGCAATGCACAGAAAAACTTACGAATACGCCGAATCTTTTGAGGATTTTATTCACATGATCAAGAGTACCAGAGACTTGGAAGTTCTCAAACATATCAGATACAACATCGTCACCGAGATTATGCAGGCTACCACAATACAGAACGTCAAACGGGCTCAAGGTCTGGATGCCGAGAACAACGCGCTCGGAAACTCTGACGCTGTTCGAGCAAGAAAATTAAAGAGGTACATCAATCAACTGACATACGCCAAAAACATGTGCGAATGCCACATGCAGACACTGGGATGGAACGGATATCCTCCTCAGGTTATTTAAATCTCTATTTTTATCTTTTTGTAATAAAATGATAAATGTATGCAACGGAATTCTCAACGTATGCAATAATATTTTCAGGATACGGAAATCTTTGACGCCACAGGGATCGCGGAAGGCAGAATAGTTCCATTGCAAATTATTCTGGACAATGTGACTGGACGACGTTATCTGTCTCAGTTCTTGGAAAAAGTTTCTAGTCAAGATTTAATCGGCTATTGGGCGGCGGTGCAGGAATTACGTGCCGCTGAACGATCCACGTGGCATCAGTTAGGAGCCGAAATCTTTTACACTTACATCAGATCGCCAACTGCCGAGATTAAGGTGGATAAAAACGTTCGGAAGCGAATGGAGGCTTTTCTAATGGGTGATACGGGACCCGATGTATTTTACGAGGTTCAGGATAGTGTCGTTAAAACGCTCCAGGAAAAGTATTATCCGTCGTTTCTTGTTAGCGATCAGTACAAGAATATGCAAGAGGCATTGATCAATGAAAGAGCGGAGGATTTGGTCGAGGATCGCGGAATCGTTGACGGCACTCTGTCGGAATCCTCAACTTTGCTCGTTGGCGAGCAATCGAATTACGCCCGCAGTAAATTGGACCAGCTGCAGGAGAAACTAAACAACAAAATGCAGGCTCTGCAGGCTCTCAAATCTTCTCTTAAACCCGAGAGCAAAGTGTTGAGCATATTGGCGAAAGAAGTCGAGTGCTTGCAAGGCGAGAAGCAACAATTGGAAGCGCATTTAAATCGTACAGAAATGTGGGCCGAGCATTTAGGTCATTGGAGAGTCGATGTGCAGAGAGCAGAGGTATAATAGTGTATAATTCTTTTCTTTATATCTCTTCAAAAAATGTGAAAGATATTACGTAACATTGACGTGAACAGATACCTGATAACGGGAACCCTCCGCAATTTATACTGATTGTCCACATGGCAGAAAACAAAAACAATGACGAAAGCACGTCCAGCGGATGGGTTGTGTTAAGGAAACTACAAGATTTTCAAGATCTTCATAGAAAACTACGTCCGTTATGTTCTAACGTTAAAACTCTGGACTTACCTTCGCAACCTCTGAAGTTTTTTGGAAAATCCGATAAGGCTACTCTCGAGAAGGCCAAGATGCAGATACAAAAATATTTGAACGTACGTACTATGTGTATTGTTTACACTTGTAACGTACGTACTATGTGTATTGTTTACACTTGTCTAAATCTAACAACTTTTTCACATACTAACTTATAAATTTATTTCTCGCAGTTTGTTTTAGAAGATGAGAGACTTAATCAAAGCGAGGCGTTGTATGCTTTTCTCAGTCCGAGCTCGGAGCATCTTAAAGCTGTGGCACCGTCTCCAAAGAAATCTCGGTTCTCTTTTTCCACATTATTTAAAACGTACGCGTCGCCAATTTTATTATAATGTGATTGTAATTGATTGATTTGTTGCTTCTGTAATTCTTTTTATGATACACACAGATCTGTCGGTAGCAATGATCCGCGCGATAAAGAAGAGGAAGAGGATTATTCATTGTTGCTAGATGACAACGAAACGGGCCGTACTGGCACGGATAATTATTTAAATGCCAGCAAGGACGCGATTGCGGAACCGCTGTACACACTTTTAGAAGAAGTTTTCGACTTGAGAGGAGTATTCTGTTGGCTCAGACGATCTCTTATTGTTTTCGTGCAAATTACTTACGGGCGAACCATAAACAGGTAAAGTACGTTAGACAAAATTATTTCTTATTTTTATTTGTATGTTAAATAAATCTCACGCGAGAAATATATATTTAATGTTTTTATATACCATGTCTTTTGGTTGTGAGGTGATAGAAATATTTTTCAAAGTATTTTTCATCATATTGTTAATTCGCAGACAAATCCGAGATACCGTTGCGTGGGTGTTTTCCGAACCGATGCTTCACTATTACATACAATTATTTACGAAATCGTGGTGGCCGAACGGACAACTCGTGTCCGAAACTGTTTTCCGTACCGACGAGGAAAAGTTGAAAACACGCGGTGAGGCACGCAGGCAGTTTCTCAGCAATGTACCTGAAGTGTTGACGAATTTAGTGGGAGCGCAAAGTGCTCAGCGTGGCGCAATTAAAGTTTTCGATACGCTGCAGAACGTGAATTTGAACAAACAATTATTTTATGTAAGTTGTCTGCTTGTATTGTTCCAATGTGATTTTCACTTCATAAGTTTTTCTTTTTACAGGATATATTTGAAACATTAATGTACGAAGTATTTCCAGAACTATACAATGTTTCTTAACGAAATAAATAATCGATGTTACGTATAAAATGAGTATGTACTGTTTTCCTTCACTTAAAAGAGGAGGCTCTTTAATCAAGATAAAATATCTCAAGTAAATTCAATTTCTTTTTACGAAAGAGTGCAATTAGCAATATTGGAATACGAACAATAAGAGAGATAGGAATGTGTGCTCGCATGTGTTGTGTGTGTGTGTGTGTGTGTGTGTGTGTGTAATAAAAACGATCTATTATTCAACATTTCTATATATTACTTTTGATATGCAATCGAAATCTGTCTGCAAAATATGTAACAAATGCATACACACACATTAAATTGCGTATCTTCCAACAACTGATGTAAAACAGAACGAAATTTCGCTATTACGTAATACTTATGAGTAAAGACCACAATTAAAACTATAAGAGGTAGAAATGTTAACTTCATACATGTTTGTTTTCTCCGTTTTAATCGTCATATAAGGATATAAAGTATAAACAATTGAGCTGGTGCATATAACTTGCAATTTTAACAGCATTACGGTATATATATCTCATGTGTTTCTATGATACATATTTAATACTTTCTAATAGCCTCTCTCTTTCTCTCTTTCTCTCTCTCGCGCGCGTATAGGAGGGATATATCTTGTACAATAATGGAGTACCTGTATCTGTCGCTTTTACAAAAGAAAATTTATATATCCAAAAAAAAACAAATATCTAGGAATACTGAATATTTGTGACTGAATATATATATGTATGTGTATATATATATATATATATATGCACATATTTACACATATGCATGCACACTCATGCACACGCACACGCGTACACACACTAACACGCACACTAGTGTATATATTATTTAAATAATATATAATAAGAGATATAAATACAAAAGTAGAGTGATTGATGTATGGAAGTCAAAAGAGTATATAATGGACGTATATAAATCTTGATAAGGGCAATTATCTCTGTTTACAAGTATATTTTTTATCACGCTATATATGTATACGTATGTATATACATACATATGTTTTGATGATTGATCTTATCAGTATTAATTTTACCGGTAACTTATATATGTATATATTTATATATACACACATATATAATTATATATACATATGTATATATACGTACACGCAAACACAAAAAAAAAATATATATATATATACATACATATATTGGAAAGTATAAATTCTGCAAATAGATATACATGTTATTCATTTTCGAATTTGTAAAACGTTCAGTGTAAAGTAGATAAACGAAGTGAACAAGCGACAGAAATACGCATCTTAACATTATATATATATATATATATATTAGTATATATATATATATATATATATATATATATATAAACATACTAATGTGTAGACTTGAATTATTTTTCAAGACATTTAAAATAGCGATTCTTCTCGTGTTGTGAGAAGTTATAACGTATATAAACATCGCATATGCGAGACTTTTACGATTCCGTAGTTCCAGTATCGCGGAAATATAATCTATTCGCTTATATACACTGTGCAATATATAAATACTGCTAAGTTCTCAATAATGTTGACTAGATAATTACAAGCAATTTTGAGATATAGAAAGAGTAATTCGAGTTATATATAACAGATAAAATATTATACAGAAAAATTAGTCTATAGTTCCAAAGAACAATGGTATATATAATTTCTCTTTACTCTGATTTTATATATACATATATACGTATATAAATCTTCAATGTTATACATATATATACATATATAAATCTTAAAAACGTTAAAATGCAGGAAACTGTAAATAGATTTATAAACAGCACTTAGTAAGTAATGAATATGTTTTTTTTATCTTTATACAGGAACGCGCGTCTGTGTCCACTCGAAGAGAGAATCACAGTATACCCCAAATGACAATAATATTCTACTGACTAGGCAAACTTTGTTTTTGTTTTTGTTTTTTTTTTTCACTAAGAGTATAGGGAAGACTGTGATATCTACAAATTTATTTTGATTGTTTTTATCTTTAGACCTAGTAATCGGTCTGAAAAACAGTAGATGTTCCTTAAACTATAAATATTTGTGAGCGTTGCGTCAATTCGTAATGAATTAAAAAAGTCTTATAAGATTTTGAAAGTTGGCAACTTCAGATTATCTTCTTTTATCAACAATGAAGAGAGTTGCTGTCAACGCTTATGGTTTAACATTATCACACCAAATAGCCAACTTGCCTCAGTGATACAAAGTAAATAACATGTTTTGAGATACACGTGTTTAGACAGCACAGTCTTTCCTACATGTCTCAAATAACGCATCCTTTTCCCTTTACTTGGCAGTGAACTCGGGCCAGTAATTTATATAATAACGATGTGTTGATCCTTCGAACAATCTATCAAGCCACATTGGTAACCCATCTAAAAGGTTTTCTTGATACAAAACATTGCTTTCATCCTGTAAAAAACATTATTATTAATAACAATGAGCATGGAAATTTATCAATTTTATAGAACTCTACTGATGTCATTCATTATTGTTTTGCAACATAGAAGAGAAATTGTTTCTTTCCTTTAATTTTTTTATGGAAAGACATTCTTTGCGATTATTTTTCAAATTTCCGAAAACGAGTCTAATACGTACCTCTTCTTGAGACATATCGGATTCGGAACTGTCAAAACCGATAAAAGCGCCGGCTTCCGGATCTTCCGGTTTTTGGGCAAGCCGCTTAGCCATTTTCTCAATACGCTGTATCGAGAACATATTAATTTAGATATTAATAAGTAAAATATGAAATAACAGCTTTGAGAAATTAATCTATATCTCAAATCTATATCTTAAATTTAAAAACAAATATATGGAAAGATTTTAGATTTAGATAAATTTACACATATATGAAAAGATTTTAGATTTAGATAAAATTACACATCTTCAGCTTCAAGATATTATTACACACCTTAGAACCTTTATCTCTCATACATTCGGGATGTTTGGCGTGGTACATACAGAAATACTTCCGATGTCCATTCAATGACAAGACAGTGCCCACGCAATTCTTGGCATTTATGTTTAATTCCTTCTGATCGGGCAAAGTGAGAGATAATAATTTCTTGTACCAATCAAGACCTTTCTCCAGTGACATATGTGCGAACATGAGTGTCTTATTCTTTCTGTGAATAAAAAATAAGTTACAATTTTTTTTTACGAAAACTAAAAAATGTATCGAATGCAAACCAAACATTAGCGATGCTATTATTTGTATTATTACTTGTTGGTAGTTTATTATATCAATTATTTTCAAAAATAATGTGTTGTGATTGAATAACATATGTAAGATTGATATGAGAAAAAAAAAGAAATGTTAACGAGTGATAAAACTCACCTATAAGGCCATACAGCTTTGTGAAAAGCTGGTAACAACTTCAATCGACTTTGAGCGTCCACCAGCAATATGATAGTTCGACACCCTGGCTTCAATAGCCGAACTAATCCGTTGTATTTCTCCACACGTAATTCATGTAATCGCAATTGCGGTTGTGAAGGAAGCGACTTGGGATTGTCCTTGCTTTGAGCACGTTCGGCCTGAACACTTGCTTCTTCTTGTTTGCTAAATGTAAAAAACAATCAAATATACATTTACATGTGTATGCGCGCAATATATGTATTAACCTTTAGAGGACGGGGGTGGTCGAAATATCGACCACCTACCAGGTTGGGAACTTGTACCGACTAATCCGATAAAATTATAGTTCTACAATGCTGATCAAGAAGTTATTCTGCGGTTTAACTCTACTCACGCTAGGTATGACATTCCGTACCCTGCAGCTCCAATTAGCATAAGAGTTGCTAGTACCGATATCAAAGGCAAAATTTGTTCTTTCGTTAGATTATCGGATATATAATCTACCGCTAATAATGCTCTTCCTATTAGTCGATCTACAGTGCCCTAAAAAAATATAAAGACATCAATATATACAAGCTATTTAAAAATTCGAGCGACTGCATTTCCAGATTATCAGAAAATATACCTGGGCGTGTTCATCTGTCAATTCTCCTACAACTGCAGCGTATGGTAAAGCTTCAGTGGCACGTAACAGCTTCTGTATAGTTTTCTCTAAATGTCTACGCGTTTCGTTCCATACACGATCGTCCTGAACAGCTTCAACCCATCCGTGAGGAAGCCATTCGTACTTTAAATGATTGGCATCTCGTCTCCAGATGATAACAATATGTAACAAAGGTTCCAGCGGACTGCCTTCGCCAGCAGAAAGTGCTGATACAAATTCAGGTTGCGTATCTTTGAATACGTATGCATATCTGACACGTTCCGTGCTGTGTAAATAAAAATAATATTAATCTATACGCTACCTATATGAAGATTCTAATGCTGCTTTTCTAAATTTATGTCTGGCCATATCATGAAGAGGATCATTTTGTTGCGATATCAAAACTGCGCATAAACGCTTTTGTGGTCTCAACCATTCAGGCGGACATATGGAGTCCAACATAGCCTGATTAGAGAGCCTTGGCAATACGAGAAACTTGTTGTTAGCAATAACATTATGCATAGTTTCGCTAGAAATATCTTTCATGCTAACAGATGCCATGGGTTTCTCAGAATTTTCATTAAAAAGAAGTAAAGTATCTAATTCTCCTGAGATCTTGTATTTTGATGTTATATTTTCAGTTTCAGGTACGCCGATCTGTAAAGAGTATTGAAAATACCTATATTAAGTTAGCCTCCCCTTCATACAAAAAACACATCCGCATCTATATAAAAATTAAGTGCTAATTAGGTGCTCGATTTAAACATCTTGGTTTATCTCGATTAGGGTTCTCATCCTGACCGATTAAGTTCACATCCTTATCGGTTAGATTTACATCCTTATCGGTTTACATCTCAATTGGTCAGGATGTCAACCTAACCGACCAAGATGTTTAAATCGAGCACCTAATTAGCACTCAATTTTTATAGGTGCAAATGTGTTTTTATTGAGGAGTAGGCTAATTTAAAAGACATAATGATGAAATATATAACCACTGAGAACACGTGAAATATATATATCGCGTGATTGTGTTACCATAAGATGTTTACCTTGACAAATCCAAAGGCTACCCTATCTCTGTAGTAAAAGGATGTCAGCAAATACCGTAAACGGATAAAGTCTCTGTTTTCAAATATCAAAGCGCGAATTCGATTATCCGCCCATCCTGACAAGAAGTTTTCTACATTTTTATTAGTAATGGTACTTATTAATTTATACGGTAACCTACTTCGTACAAATTCTGCAAATATACACATTCCATTAACTTCTTTTGTCAAATAAAGAAATGCATATAAATGTGTTATACATAAATATTCCAAAAGTAGCTATCGTACCAACAACTTTTTGAATGCTAAACATAGATTCTTTGTAAATACTAGTGCTCCCTTCTACAATAACAACAAGACATGGAAGAGAGTGAATGCTGAGTCTTCTCGCTAAAGTGGACTCTTTTTTAGCATGTGCCGTGGCCAAACCGAGTCCTAAAGGTTCTAACTCATCAATCAAACGTCTCCAAGTAGGTTCCACTTGCAGACACGCGAAACACCAGTCGGAATAAAACAAAATTAAATATGGCATACGATAAGTCTTTGGTATTATTACGTTTTCAAAGGATCTGCAATTTATATTGTCAATAAAATATTATACACGTAAATAGAAATTATTCTAGAGAAAAATACACACCGATATGTGATACTCATTTTATGAAACAACGAGATGTCTCTGGATTGATAATGAAATTTAAAATTATTGCCAAATAATTCTTCTAACGGATCAAGAACATTAAAGTGATTACTATCTCTCCTTTGCCTAGGAATACCTTCCTCAGTTATTCCATGATTATCAAACTTTCTCCTTCTCTCAGGATCAGTTAAGAGCTAAATAATCCAGCACATGATATTAATAGTGTTATTCTTTTAGTACATAGTTTCTTCTCTAGTATTATTCACATGTGCAGTTTTAAATAAGATAAACATACCTCATAAGCTTTTGTTATTTCTACAAATTTGTCTTCAGCTAATGGGTGATCCGTTTTATCCGGATGCCTGAAAGAAACATTGTAATACGGTGTTTTATTTGTAGAAAATAAAAACAAGATGAAATATTCTACATTTACACGAGATATAAAAACTTGTCACAATAGATTTTCTGTTTAAGACTATGTGTTCATTTACCATTCTTTGACTAGATGTTTATACGCCTTTCTAATCTCCTGTATAGTAGCATATTTTGATACTCCTAATATCTTATATGGGTCACCCAAGTTATCGCTCGCGACAGTCAGTGATGTTAACTGAAGAATCACAAGAACGCTCAGGAACAAGACCGTGTACTTCATTAGTGATGCCTTATTGTTTCTCTCATCGGTCGTGCTCATCGACGCGTAAGTCATTACAAAAACAATCAATAGCATTAAACTGACGCAGATCTTTACGAGAACCCCGTCTTGTCCGCGCTGTCTGCACAATAATATTCGTGAGATTATTTCGATCGTATATCGTTTGTGTATTTGCTACTTATTTTTCCGATATTATCACACGCGACACAATCACAATTAACGAACATGTTTCGCACGGATCATCATTCGCTTTAGAACGTCGATCGGCGACAATTATCACGTCAACACATTCCGGAGACTATCGTCGCCATCATGTTGTCAAAGTGGACACATACATGCAATGCAACCACAGATGTGACATATGAATGGGGCAAAAAGTTTGTTCTCTGTCTTTGCACTGGGATTGCACCAGAGTGCGTCAAGTTCTGCGCCACGTGCGGCGCGCTCGTCCAGTCGATATTTCGATTATCGACTGGACGAGGTATCGAATATCCGCGTGCTTCGATACACCGGAATTAGCGGGCAGATCCGCGTTATGGCGGATCCGCGACGTGAAGACAGAACTACTTCCGACTTGTTCCCGTATTTTTTGCGATTGACATCGTTTCGAGCGCGAAATCGGTCGTCGTACATGCGCGTCGTAATATCGAGCGTTCGCAGTGATGTATAATTATTACATGTAGTGTCGCGTACTCGGTAATTGACGATTTCCACGATAAAATAGTGTCGCGGCCGGTGCCGCGATTCCGTGAGACGCGCGCGGAAAAAAATGCACGCGATTGCCGGTGCCGCATGATTACGCGTGTTTAAGAAACGTAACGAATGATTTGTACAATCAAGTGAGTAAAATTTGCTGCTATCAATGTAAAATATTACAAAATTACTGTATGTATATTACTAATTACTCGCGTTTCCACAGGTATGTCTGTGAATATTCGCGAGCTGCTGTAAGCGTGGATTCGGAAAAGAAAATGGCCAATCTCAGGAAGGAGAACGGGGACAGATAGAGTAAAAATGTGCAACTTTTCACACAACGTACGTGAGACAGTCAAGGATGGATTTCTAGTGAGCAGCATCGGGACTCGTGGAGTTACTCAGGTTAGTGAATAATCGCTCTTTATCCTCTCAAGAGGACTTTGAAACTTTGAAATTTTAAATGGGTGTTTGTGTTCAACTTTTGTCTAAAACGTTTCTCGTAAAACCAATTTTTCAAAAATTACAAGCGTTTGAGAATAAATCAGAGTAAAAAGAAAACACATTAAATCTATTAAATGTTCAAAGTGTTGACCATTTGCATTTTTTTAATTCTAACAAAACTATCAACTTGCGTTCGCGCAAAGATTCATAACGCACGCGTATCCCATTCTATAACGCATGCGTTGTATTATAGAACAGACCCTTGCTGGTCGCCAACAAGTTTTAATAATCACAACAAAGCGTTGCTAAGAGCGTTACTATGAATACTTTCCGATTCTTGACAGTGAATAGACAAATGTTTGTGAAAAAACGCACATGTTACGTTGATATAAAAAAATACACTCTTTGTACATATGTTTAAATTGATCGCGAGATGACTGCGAATTGATAAGCAAGCTGAATCGAAGTTTTAGAGCTTACAATGTTACGAGAAAATAGATCTTTCCGTGAATCAAGATCTAAAACCATCGACAAATCGTTCGAGCAGACCGACACCGAGGACAAAGCTAGCGTTGCGACGATCGACAATTCCGAAAAACGCGGTAGTATTACACAGAAACGATGGACCAGCTCGGATAATTCCAGCCGAACCCATAGCCGAAAAATCAAAACCAACAGTGAAGATACAGAGACCGAATCTCCAAATGTTAGGAGTAGCGACAGAACTGAGGAATATGCTCAAGGAAAAGCACGTCATTCTGACGTTCATGAAAACAAAGAAAGAATCGCATTACAATCTCGTAAAAAAAGAAGAAAGAAACGAAGTAAACTGAGTGAGAGCCGAAGATTAGGAGGATCTTATCATATTCGCACAACGGATGACGATAGAGCCGATAGCCGATCGTCCGCGAAACGATACAGTGAAAATAGCTTAAAATTAAATAAATCGCAAAAAAGAAAAAAGAATCTTTCCCGAGGTAAAGAAATTTTCTTGTACGTTGTACAAAGTAAACTCAATAAAGTATTGACAAGAGAATTCAATTCTATGAAAATTTGTAATTTACATTCTCAAACAGTTTTTCTATTAGTTTGTTTTATTTTAAATTACTTGATTAAATCGAGAAAATATTTAAAAATTGCAAAGAGAGAGAGAGAGAGAGAGAGATTCAAAATATGCGACATTTCTAGATAATGTTAGAAGCGAGAAAATTGTTAAAATAAAAAAAGGCTTCGTACAAACTCACTTTTATTTAATATAATATCTTGCTAGAAAAAATATTTTAAGATCTAAGCAATTTAATAAAAATTTTCGTATAAACTTATATAAATTTTTTACACAAGCGGACGAGGAAATGCCTATTACGGAGATTTTGAAAAAAACTCAAGAAAATGCACTCACAAGATATGAAAAGCCCGTGCCGCTTCCGGAATTGACTTCTGACAGGATTTATATTCAAGGCAGGAGTGGCTTTAGCGCCGTGAAAATTGGCGGATCGAGACGTGCTTTGAGAAGCGACACGACACACGTAACAGAAGGCGGAATAACGGATAAGAAAGGCTGCGATCCCGCAGAGACTCAACCGCATGTGCTCATAAAAGTGGCCATTACGGTGCAAAATTTTTGGAAGTGCACGGGACTCGTTTATCAGGGTCTTTTGGGTGGAATGGCGCTTTTGCATTTTGTAATGGTAAATATTTCTTGTTAACTGTCGCGATATAAATTTTTAATTAGCGCGCGAAAGAATAATAATCGCGATATCATATCAATTTGAACAAATGTGGTGTCATGTCCAAGATCTCTCGTTGCAGATTCATGTATTTTTCAACACCTCGATGAAGTTTATACTAAATTATTCGATTTTCTCCGAAGTGTACACAAATACGTTTTCCTTTCTAATCACTCTCTGCGTCATCTCTGTCTTCGACAAGTACGTTCAACCTCGGAAAAACCATGAAACAAGATCTAATGCGCGTAGATATTATTCAAGAAATATTTACTGGTTTTAGATTCGACCTGGCGCGGCTCGATATAGATCATTTGCGTGAGATTTACATGGACCATGCGAAAACCGCGATCACTATTCCGCTTTACTTAGTAACGTTCGGTCTCCATCAAGCAACGGCAAAGACTGACGATCAATTACTTCTAATCCTCTATTACAGCGGCAACGAAACAACGCGGTCGAACGTAAGAGAATATCACAAGATTCAGCAGAGGATAACAAAAATCATCTCAATTTAACAAATTTTCAGACCACAATGGAGAACATCGTGTTGGAAAATTTACAGGACTGGCAAAAGATAACGATGTCAAAAGACCTTCTCGCCGTTTTTGCTTGGTTGTTCGTCACTCTTGGAACGCGGGACAACATGCTGCTGATACATCTCGAGTCGATGGACAAATATGCGAACGACGTGGAATCTCCTAGATAACATGTCTCTTGCGTTCGCTCGAGACGAAATTCATTCGCGCGACTACAAAACCGAACATCGTAGAATGAAACCTAGTTTAGAAAATACTTACTTTTTTGAACGCGATACTGACCTGATCCCATTATTCCAGATACAGAAGATAACGGAAGTTGATAACGAAGACCTAACACGCATCGAGGAAGAAGTACGATTTAAACATTTATTTGTAACAGAATAGTGTTTGATATGTACAATATGTATAAAGTTCATCGTCACTAGTCGCTAGTCGATAATATACGTGTACATATAAATAACACACAGCAAAGAGGACAATAATATTCAGATTAAAATAACACACGATATAACGATTACAGTAGTAAAATATGTTTTGGGCTCTCTCTCTCTCTCATTCATTCTCTCTCTCTCTCTCTTTCTTTTTCTCTCTTTTGCGAGTAGTTTAGTTATGAAATCAAATTTCAAGGATGTAATTGCCGACAATCAGCTCGATCGGCTAAAACAAATTGCTTATCAAAATTTGTAACGGGACACGGGATGTGTCACGAGAATATCGTCACGCGATTCACAGAGTGGAAGAAATTTTTTACAAGTCGCAATAGTATCGATTTTCGAGCGCTATATATCGAAGGGAGAGAAAGCGCATTTTCGTCATAAATTATGTGCAAAGACTTGTACTGATTTGCGAAGCAAACGGATTTATATACACACACGTTTGTGAAAAATTGTGTGAAATTTATTACACGCTAAAGTCTCTCTCTCTCTTTCCCTCTGCTGATTCCAATTACAATTTATTTTGCCGAGACATAGCCTTTTTGTTTGTTTTTTGGGTTTTTTTTACGCGTTATTCTAAAATATTTCTCAGCTTAATATTATCATCAAGGCACTGTGTTTACAGTTCTATCTGATGTCGATTAAGTCGATTTTAAATCTTGTTTTTTTTTAACGTCCGATACAAATCGATTCATCGAGTTTTACATCGGATAATTTTTCAATTCTTTTATATTATTATTAATTCGTTGCAAAATATGCATAAGAAAAATGAAACAGACGTAGAATCGATGACGCGATTTGATCGTTAGAAAAATTGACAATATTCGACTGACCAGATTTTTTTTTTTTTTTTTTTATTTACGTGCGAGAAGAACTCACATGTAATTTTATACTGCTCCTCCTTAAAACGCAAAAGTTTAATTGTTTCTTCGTCATGGCTTTTACTACGCTAGTAAATACTTACAATTGGTAATTTAAAATCGTGCAAACTCTCTTGCTATTGATTCAAAATTCTTCTCGCTCGAAGATTCATACTTTTTATCGTGCTAATATATCGTCGTATATATGCTTGTTGGCAGTCATGCGTATACGCAGAACACGGTAGAAGATTACGATCGACTTAGGGATGAAAGAGAAGTGAACCAATAGCGCAAAATGTCAGTTCCAACGGTGAACCTTTAGCGAGAGTTTACCTGTATCTAAATATAGAAGGTAGTTGCATTTCTCGGAGATACGCGGTAGCATAATAAGACGCTGCCCTTTTTTCAAACAACAAATATGACGCGTTTCTCTCAATTTCTCACGTGAAAATTCAAATATAATTCGTGTAATCAAACACACATCGATTAATATATGTACGAACTCTGAAATGCATTAAAATTTCTTCTGGATTCTATTGTGCTTGTAATTGTTTCTATAATCTTGAATATAATTAAAAAAAAAAATCATCTTTCACGGCACTACCTTCTATACTTGTACCGTGATTAAAACATTGTGCAAGTTTGCAATGGCAGTATTGAGAGAAGTCGGCGCGAGATTTTGCTACAAAATGCACACATGCACAGTCAACAACAAATGCCTTAGAGCACGTAAAATTGCCTTTCAAATAATGTCGTTCATTATTTAAAATATTACTGGCGCTACTTCATGTGTTCGGGGCATTTACGCAATTTACTGTACATGTATTGTATATGTTACGTGAATTGGGAAGTCTGGTGCACACTTATACATTTAACGTCACGACTGACGACGACGTGTTGTCGGTTATACAAATGGTCTCGTTTTTTTTCTTTTTTTTTTTTATCCGGGAGAAAATACCACAGAAAATACTTAGACGTCATTGACAGCGAAAACTATAGTCGGGCTAGTCGTAAGAAGTTGACTGAAAATGATCATAGATACACATATTCTTGATAATTTTACTGGTCCAGTGTATCGCAAATATGTCCATATATAGTATATAAGCTTTTTTTTTTTTTTTTTAATTAAAACTACAATTTTACGTGTGTGATCTTTCTCACTCTGTCTTCCTCGCTCTTGGCATAAAGTCAAGTTTAAACTTGTTGCCATTGCAATAGGAATTCATAGAAATTCCGAAATTGTACAAGAGAAATGGCATTACGAAATAAAGAGAAAGCTAATTTCCGTTTCTCTTCGTATTTCGCAACATCGCCTGTCTTTTGAGGGAATTAAATTCTTATGCTGTCGACAATGTGCACGACAACTTCACACTCACTTCGACGCACACACATTTTTCTTCAGATCACAAAAGAGTTGGATCGATTTTTAAATTTTTAACTTACTCTTCCTTGTTTTGATTGTCTATCTTTTGCTCGATCGTTGCGAGTAGAGCGGCACGACATGTTCGACAAAAATGTTTCGTGTCCTTCTCGAGACGTCTTCATTTTCACTTTGTTAATAGGTTTTCGAGGGTACGGGAGGAAGAAAGTTGCAAACGAGAAGATCCGCGCTGGATCCATTCTCGTCCGAAACAAATCGCGCAATTTATAATCACATATCCTCCCGTACCGACTCCGACAATCAAACGGTTCCCGGATTGTTCTGCATGTATCTGCACCACGACTGGCCGTTGTTGTTGCCCTCGGGGCATTGAAGCAATTCTCAGTCATCGAAATCGTGTCTGAGCTTTATGTAAAGGCAAGAACCAAGAACGATGCCGAAGAGCTCGAGGACCGATAGACCGAGTCCGACGGCGCCCAGTATTATGAGGTGGTCCTTTGTCGTCTCCAGGAACTTGTAAATGCAGCCCTGACAAGAGAGAACAAACGATTACATTTTTTTTTAAAGCGAAATAATATTTGTATGTATTTTTTTTTTACGCTCAAATTTTATTTAAGTTACGAGAGAAAAAGAAAAGAAGAGAGAATTTCCTATTTTGTCTCTCCTATTTTAAAAAGAAAAACTAGAGAAATGATATTTCGGAACAACGTAGTAGATTGTCTGTGATAATCAAAGAAAAAGGTGAAAAATCTCGACGAGTAGATACGCACCGTGTACTGAATATTGGAGGGATGATCCCTCCTCCCGCAAAGAAATGTGGGCGTCTTACAGCAGCTGTCAGGCACTACGCTGCCGTTCTTGAGAACCTCCTCGTCCTTATGCCACTCGCTCACTTGCCAGTCCTCGAATCTCAAGGCGCCGCAGCATTTAAACTGCAAATATTGCGACAATAATGTTTTCCGCGCTAACGTTCGCTGAAGTTCAAGAGAAACGTCAGTCACGCGAAAACGTCGAGTCACGCCGCACACGCGTTGCTTACGCAAATTTAATTTTTTTCATGACATTGGAGAAATTTTAATTACTTCGAAAAAACTAATCGACAATTTTTTACATTGACATTTTTAATATCGAAAACTTATAGAATTATTCCACTCATCTCCGTGCAAAAAAACAGTTTCTCATGTAAAATTCATAAAAGAAAAACTGCAAAAATATTTTGATAGTTTACGGAAACATAAATTGTGCTATCGGTGTCTCCTCTCCCGATTCTTGTGCGACGGTGTTGATAAATAATTTTATATATATATACGTGTATATATTTCTTGTAAAAAAAATTTGTTCCAAAGAAAGAAGTAATGGCTTTTAAACTGCATTAACGTGCTGTTAGCGAGAGAGACAAGCGCCCGTCTTCCTCATTTTGTAGTTTCGTTCCGCGAAGTATAAAGTATACGCGGATAAGGCAAAAAGGGGAACGATGATATAGCAACGATAACAACGATAATAGCCGACGTACGATAATAACGATAGCGAAACGTGTTATACGCCGGGACGTCGCAGAGTCATTGAGAGAAGAGAGAGAGAGAGAGAGAAAGAAAGAAAGAGAGAAGGGTTCGAGGGGGAGGAGCAGCACAGGAGAGAGGGCAGATTAATGGAGGTGAGAAACGTGTTCCGGCGGCGGCAGCAAGTTAAATGGTAACTTTAATGCGGGCACGTAATCTCGCGGGATTCATCGCGCACCGGAACCATTAGTCGCGATAAACACTTCTCGCGAGGTCCTTTACACATGCAGGTCAACGATTTCGTTGTGATTTCGCGTCCAGATCTTTTCCCGAGTTTGCATAATTTACTGTTTGAGAGACACGCGTGTTGTTCCGAATATTTTTTATTCCGTTGTTCCATCCCTCTCTCTTTTCACTCGCACTCTTATGTGCGGTCAATCAAGAGGCACGGTAGTGCCTCGCGCCAAGTTCAGGTTAAAGTTACGATGTCAACCTACCCGATCTAGATGTGAACCTAACCGGTCAGAAAGGCACCTTAATCGACTTAAATGGAACCTAACTAATCAAACTGTCAACATAACCGATCTAGATGTGAACCTAACCGGTCAAAATGTTATCCTAACCGACCATGATGTGAACCTAACCGACCA
>QVNW01002613.1:0-31074 GCA_014825475.1 Pseudomyrmex flavicornis
CGATATATATCGATATGCGATATATATCGATATGCGATATATATCGATATGCGATATATATCGATATGCGATATATATCGATATGCGATTTTATGATGTTTGCATAGACAAATCTTATTCCTGCTCAAAACGCTACTTATTGTTAGTATAGTAGTACTATGTATTATTGTAACAAAAATATTTTGTATATCGACGTGATCTACGTTAAATTTTTAATATTCCATAAACTTGGCTCGAGACACTACGGTGTCTCTTGATTTGTTTCTTCGTGACATTTTTGTGTGAATTACGCTGGTGCGAACTGCAAAATGTTTCATTAAATCGAACATAAGCAGTTTGAGTTGCACGAATAGTCATTTCTAGGAAATCTACATAGAATCGAATAACAAGTCGCGCATGCAGTACAAGTTCAATTCGCAAGAAGAAGAAATTACAGGGTTTAATATCTTAGATTACTCGAATTATATCGTAAAGGTTTCTTGAAATCCTCGGCGCTCATCGACAATTTTTGGCCAAGCGAATTAAACTAATTTCAAAATACACGCTCCCGAAGACCTTCGCGTGAGAACACGCACTCGTTGATTTCAAGGATGGAGAATTCGCTTTGAAGTTAATTAACGTAAAGGAATCGTAAAAAACAGCTTTTGAGGTCATAACGACTGGCAGCGCACAGTCTTGGATATCACGAGACAATTAAGGGAAAAATCTAAACCGCTGTATATATATATATATATGTATAATTAATCGTAGCGTAATAAAATCACATTGCCGAGCAATAAGTTCTGCAAACGAACTTGATGAATTAACGATATACAAATATTTAAATAACGTTACAGAGATTGTAAATTTTCAACGGAGAATCGGAAAAACCAATTTTCTTTTACGCGTTACCGTTTAAATGTCGTGAAATTAATATATTGATAAAATCGTAACAATATACCAAGTGTCACGCGGATTGTGTGCTAAGGCGCGATCGTAAACCGTATGTAGCGTTGCAAATCTGATTTATATAATAAACATGCGAACGTTATTTTCCGCCTATAATAATTTCTTGTACACACCCAACGATAGCGTGCGCAAGGGTGGAGAAGGCGTGGAGCAACAATGTAATTTGATTGAATTGTACAACACATCTTATTATTAGAATCTAATCTAAGAGAACTTGCGCATTATACGGTTAATCACAATAAAAGATTTGTCGAATCATCGAGAGAGAGAGAGAGAGAGAGAGAGAGCGCGCGTTTCTTCTCGTATTCGTAAAACAAATTAATATTTATCATTATTTTGACAGCGAGAAACTCGTTCGTTTTTTTTCATATAATGCGCACACAACCGCGCGTGATTCGAAATGAAAGGAGTTACGTTCGAGCGGCGCGAGTCATTTCCTTGAAAACCGGAACTAAAAAGCGCACGATAGTCCATTTATCTTTTTTTGTTTTTGTTTTGTTTTTGTTTTTTTTTTATCACAAAGTGCTGAAAACGATCAATAATTTGGAATAATGTCGGCGCGGTTTTCGCGCGGTACATAGAGGGAAGCGACGAACGCTTTCGTAATTCCGCGGCTATTTCGTTTCGAAAACAAATTATCGTCACTGCAGACGTGCCGTTTCCGCTGGAAATGTCACCGGAGCGCTAACGACACGTCGCGCGGAAATTATTGACATGCGAACGAATAAAACGCAATCTGATATTTTTCTGCTCGAGAAAATTGCACATAAATGAGTTTTTCAGCCGTCCGTCGAATCGAAATCGAAAAGTAATATATTGTGGGGAGGGTTTAGTTAATTTGAAGAAAATTGAATTATTATTAACTTACTAGCCAAAACTGTTTCTCTATTTTCCTCTCCCCCTTCAAAACAATCACAAAATGATAACAGGGGAAAAAATACATATGTGTGTTTTAAAATGTGAAGTGTGTTTCTCTCTATATGCGGAAAAAATCGTTGCATTTTTCCGATGAAAACTCGATTTAAAACGATTAAACGTTCTTCTTCTTCTTTTTTTTTTTTATTCGCTAACAAAAACAGCGTCACATTTATGTGTGTGCATCTATTTCTATTATGCGAAATCACTCTGTCAACATTCCCCGCTGGAGAATCGATGTCAGGGTTACACCGACGCTGTATAAACGTCGATAAATCCACCGCGCTCGCGAGTCGGCCGATCGCATCCGGCGATAAAATTCAGTTTCCTTGCGACACGCGGAACGCGAAATAACCGCGATAAATATCGGCGCGGGGTTCCATCGATCTCTTTTCGCTGACGGTATCCAACTGTTTTCGTGGCCAATAACTCCATTCGTCGCTAATAGTTCCGTCTTCGAAAACGCCAACAGCCTTGATAGCACGACTCTGTTATTCTGATTTATGCGCCAGAAGTTAAAAGTTCCTCAACATTATAATGCATCTATTTCTAACGGCGTTTTAACTCACTCCGCGAATCGTTTCGTTCGATCGTGAAAGAAAAGATTGCAATCTCGAAATCAAAATGCAGACCGAGGGAGGGGGGAAGGGTTTCACGTCACATTTTTGTGCCGCATCTTCTTTCATTTGCCTAAATGATGAACTTGACCCGTTGCAACTTCTTCGCTCATGCATACAAATCGCCGAGGGGGATGGCGAAGACGAGAGCTCGCGAAAAGGGGTCGTGTGCGACGAGGGAGGATTTTGTTTCTCTTTGTGTATATATCGACGAGTCGCTCCTCCTCCCGCTCGTCTTACGAAGGCGGTTTCGTGTCGGCGATTCGCCGTTCGTTGTGTGTCGAATTCGTTGGACAGTTTCCAAACGGATATCAGCCGCGTTCTCATCCTTAACAGTATCGGCACGAAAGGGTGCAGAGGAGAGGAGCGCGCCGGCGAACCACACCATTATAAAACTCGCCGACGGTTTTCCACCGCGTGGAAACTCGTCATCGGCGAATTAAGCGACCTCTCCTCCCCCTTTTCATCTACCCCTTCCGCATTCGTTACCCTCCGGAATTCAAGTCTTTACGTCCAATTAGCGAGGCCCGGTTTTATCGAGCGCGCCGACTAATCTCGCGTTAAATCCTCGAGCGCATGTGGAGCGCGAAATTAATTAATTAAATCCAAATGGCAATAATCAAGCGCGGCGCTGTGATGTCGATGCCGCGCCGCTCGCAAAAATATCAGGCAAATTGTTCTAACGCGACGTTATGAGAAACGAAAAGCTCCCGTGGCGGTGAAGTAAACTTGATCATTGAGATAACGCGTTTCGCACGCGTTTCTTCTAATTACAATTGTTCGACACATAATGTCGCTATTTTAATGATCAGATTTCGCGCGGACGCGTCGCAGACTGAACTACAAAATGTTCACAATTGTTTGTCGGACATGCGATATACATTCATGTAGGCTCACCTACTAGAATCTCTCGACGAATCTGTCGTAAGGAATACGCTTGAAGGTCGAGCGCGCAGCTAGAGGTGCGCTCTACTTCGTATCTTTTTAATTTAACACTTACACATCTGACAATAGGAGAAACAATTAATTTAATGAAGCGGCTAATTGGATAGTTGCGGTCGCGAGCAAATGGCTCTCCCGCGGGCGCCTCATGAAAGAGAGAAAGAGACTATTGCATTATGCAGCGCACTCGTGCACGTGTTGTCGCACATATACGACTGTTCCGTGCATTGCGCTGCTCGCAGCGCAATGTATACGACTGACATTTTTGCAAATAATTCTCTTCTGATCGGAACTCTAACTGCGTTACAAATGTGCTATCTGCAAATCGAATCGCGGTTACAAAGCAACGATACCCGGACTCGGAATTTACTTGTCTGCGAATATAACGGGAAACAAAACGCAGGTAAAGGGTAGGTTAACAAAATAACGGCAACGCAACTGCGTCATCGAATGTATTTTGCAATCGCGAAACGATGCACGCACGGACTGACGCACGCACGAACACGCGTGTGTCGTTCCGCAGGTTGAAGGTGTTTATCGATTTGCCGAGTCTGACCTAACACTGACACACTTCACTCGCGGAGGTCTGACCTCCGTTCCGTATCGCGGTATCGACCACCCCCATATAACCTTAGAATTTATACAATTCCTCTCTCGTCGTTCGCTATCCCTCCTCTCGCCCCGCGCGGCCATTTGCGAGCTTGGGTTACACGCGCGAGCCATCTTCCGGATTAACGTCATTTCCCCGGTATCGCGCGGTTACCCTATGTCTGACCGTCGCGCTGCAATTTTTCGCCCGACTAATGGAAGGTGTTTCGTAGTTTTTTCTTTTTTTTTTTGTTTTTTTTACAGCGCTCATACCGGAGAAATTTCATTTTCCATAAATAAATAATATATTGCGGATTTACTCGCGACAACCGTTGTTTATCTTTTTAATCGCTTCCGTCTTTTGAATCTTTCATGAGACGAGAGAGTATCCTGGGATATTAGAATTCTCAGAGAGATTGCTTTCAATTCCGATATAAAATTCAGAGTATTAAAAGTTTACTCGGAAGAAACAAGTTTCGAAAACTTAATAAATTTCATACATTTTCTAAAAACAAAGAGAGAGAGAGAGAGAGACAG
Source organism: Pseudomyrmex flavicornis (assembly GCA_014825475.1). Taxonomy (NCBI): domain Eukaryota; kingdom Metazoa; phylum Arthropoda; class Insecta; order Hymenoptera; family Formicidae; genus Pseudomyrmex; species Pseudomyrmex flavicornis. The sequence goes on from QVNW01002613.1 coordinate 4,548, forward strand.
AAGTTACTTTAGTAATTTTCTTTCATAAAATTTAGAAACTGTATTATAATTATTTTTTGCAACTCTCCAATGAAGCTCAGCTGACCATTCCGTTTCCAATGTGTTTTTCAGCCCGTTAACATGTGGCTCGCCCACAATGATGGAATCTTGGGGCCCAGGAAGAACCGGCACGCCCCCGCCTGGTCTGCCGCCGCCACCGGTCGGGGGCAACAACAATGGTGGCGCAACAACGTCGGCGACCAGTCCAAGCGTCGTGCCACAACCCGGTACCACCGCTCCCATTGCCAGTCCCGAGGGAGTAAGTGACGTAAGTAAAAAAAAAAAAAAAAAAAAAAACTGCATGCATACACCAGAAATATACACCATATCGTAACCCTTTAATTAAACGAATGCCTTTAGCAACATGTACGTGCGTCATGCGCGTGAATTCAATTCTAAACGAATAAAATACTCCGGGAAATTCATTGTATTTTTAATTTGTTTTGTTGTCTTTTGGAGAGAGCAATTAAATTAAATTTTTTTAATTGCAACAGATTATGGAAACTGTAAAAAGAGCATATAAAATTGTTAGTAATTCGAATTTCATGTTGTATTCACGTGAAATTCCGTAAACTATACAAATTCGTAAGACACGCGCGAGAGCGCTACGTGAACAAACGTTATTTCCAGCGTGGGAAGAAAGAAGAACTCCCGATGAAACGCTCATTTTATTCGCGTTCTCGCCGAACGTGTTGTACGTCTGTAACGAGCGCTAAACGCGCGTTCAGCATGCACGTGGCGGCGATAGCCCGAAATTCCGGGACAAAGTTCGTCGGCGCGCGCGAACGATACGAAGGTATAGCCGCGGAACGAGCAAAGGTTATCGCACGGGCATACGCGCGAGAGTTAATAGCGCGTGCACGAGCGGCTACTGTACAATCCGAGAAGCACACACGTTAAGCTCTCGTACACGACATACGGCCGAAGCGAAACTATATCTCTCATACCCTACACCCTATCCTACACCTCTTCCGTCCGTTTCAATTTCACGAGCACGTCCCGACGGCTGGACGTAATGGATGCCGACCGTGCTATCAAACCGAGCTAATAGGATCGGTTGCACGTGTCCGAAAGCGATGCTTTCCGACGGGATTTCGCGAGTTTTAAAGGATAACGATTGCCGACGGAAAGGTCGCGGAAAGATCTACTTTTGAAATTTTTCCAATTTTTATGAAAACTTTGACAAAAGAGAAAATTAAAAAAGTGAAGTAAATTATTCACACGTGAATTTATTTAAGTTTCTCTTATAAATTATGACGAAAGAGTTTTTGAGAGTTATATTTTTTTCTTTTAATTACATATAAATTAAAAAAAAAAAAAAAAGACGAAAGTAATTTAAGCGATACTGTTGCAATCTGATTTTCAGGTCTCGCAAAAATCGGGACTTTGGGAAGGCGGTAACTCGTCGTCGGGTGTTGCGGAAGGTCCGTCGCGTAGCGTTTCACACGCGGCGAGTCTGGACGCGATCTCGAGGAGAGCCGTGAAACCGGAAACGACAAGGGTGCCTTGTCGCAGCCTAACCTGCAGCGTCTGTAAGTACACAATTATTTTTCCTTTTTTACTCCATTCTTCTTCGTATCCGCGCGTTGTCTGACCTGGCATTACCTTAGCGCTTTCTTTGTGAAGCGGTGTTTTATTTATCATGGCCGACGATACGTATGTTGTACCCCTAGCTGCCGTTATGTTTCAGTCATGGTCGGCGTGACATTGACTTTTCGACGTTTAAACGATAGCGGTGGAAATAAGAAACGATTATTATAATTTACAGGAAATATGATTAATGGGTGTACGTTTTCTTTATCCTGTCCTTCTCTCTATCGATTATTTCGCGAATAATGCGATAAATCTTTTACTCGGCACGTTAAGGCAATATCGCAGTCAGTTCTGTTTGCTCGATAGGTAATTACATGGTTCAAGAGGATTAATGTAATTTCTCTAGACAAGTTCAACAAATATCGTTTGCTTTACGATCGCGCCGGCCATGACTCACCTCATCGCGAAGACTTCCTTTCGCAGACACCGCGATAAACCGTTCGTATGTTTTTCCGATCGAGTGAAAAATTCCGACATCGGCGTCGTGTCAGTTCAAGAGAAAGAACCTTCGTACTACGCGCGTTTGTATTGTCTTGTATACGAAACGATCAGATAGGTAACAAACCGCGCATATATACGCACGATATATAATATGTGTACATCGCGGTTAAATAATAATTAATAGTATCGCGATATATAATAATAATATCGTCGTTACATGCGACATTTCATGCCGCGAGTGTTGACAGATAAGTGACCATCTGGCCTTCCGTGCCATGCGGTTGCGAGCGAAGCGCTTTATAACGTCGCGCGAGCCACGTCGATGTGGCTCATGGGATACGCGAACCTCTTCGCGTGTTTGCAAATAGAGATTGGATGGCAGATAAGTCTCGCTGTGTCTCTTTTCCCTTGTGTGTGTGTGTGTGTGTGTGTGTGTGTGTGTGTGCCTATATCGGGGGATATGGAGAAAAAAAATTATTTCATAAAATGAGATTCCTCGAACAGGGAGAGAATATATGCTCGTTTTTTTCTTCTTTCGTGTGTTTGTATAATTGCATAATAAAGAGAATTGATTTTTTTTATATACATATATACGTATAATGTGTATGTGTATATATGATAGCGCGTTATTGAAACTTTTATTATTTAACGAATTAATTTGTCAGCGAATGAAGAGATGCCTCGAGCGCGTGTTTTCTCGACGGACTTCGATGATTTCAGTCTTTATAACGCAAGAATCAACTTCTTTTTTTTTTTTTTTTTTACAAAAGTAGAATAAACAGTATTCGGTAGGTTTGGAAAACAATCTTAGAGCTTTTTGGCGATTGCAAATCCATTCACACAAGAAATGTAGTTAATCACTACTTGAAATGTGCAATAAGCAAGTCGCTACAAGCAATTTACTAAAAAGTCTTTGCCAAAAAAGTGCAAGATTTATCTGAAACGCGAAAATGGCGCGAAGAGCGTTTGGCTAGACGATTTCCGTCTAAGTGCGCGACTGAATGCTGCCGTTTCTTAATGTTTCACTAATAAAATATGTCAAATATAAGATGATAACTCTTGGGAAAAAGAAGTATACACAATGTTTCGCAAACATTTATTTTTGGACAAAAGAAAAAAAAAAGCAAAACACAAAGGGTCGGAGAGATTTGCCAGAGCTTGAAGAGTTATGTTTATGTTTAGTTATACGTACGTTGTAAAAAGATACCATGGAAATCGAAATAAATCGACGTTATTTTGCGCTGGATAAATAACGGCTTCATCATTTAGTCACGCGAAACTATCTCTCATTAATTTTTATTTACGAAAATAGAAATTAATATCCTTTCTTTTCCACGTAAAGCTTAATTTGAAATTATTGTTCGTTACATTATTGTTAAAATTTTTGATGTTTCGCTCCAATTAATTAAAGTCTATCCCGATTATTTCTTTTGAATTAAAAATCAGAAAACGCACATTGTATTATATATAATATTGAATGGAACATTTTTTTAATATTTCTGTCACGCAGTGTACGTGTAAGACTTAGAAATCATATACTCCTCTTCCCCTAACAAACTCCATGAATTTTGAATAGTAGTTCGCGAATCTTTCTCTCCTCCTGTCTCGTGCATTATGTATTATTTTTATCAGCTTAATGGCGACCACCCTTCCCTCTCTTTCTCCTCACGAACTGTCAATCCAGAATCAAACCTCAGTAAACTATTTTAGTAGCGGGCCGAGGGAGCGAACACGTCACCCTCGAGCGACGACCAGCAACAGTCGATAATCTGACCGAAGGTAAAACAGGAGGGAGCAGCAACCCTGCTCTCTTGGTTTCCTTTAACCGACCGAGCGCCAACCCGGCGAGCTTGCACCCCTTTTATATTATAACTTACCAAGCGCTTGCGGCTTTTTTGTTATCATGAGCTTTCGAGAGATAACTTGATTATTGTACTGAAATACGATTGTGTCCGATTGAGCTTTCATAGGCCTGTTTCTTTTTTTTTTCTTTTTTTACTGCTCACCATTTACTACTGTTACTATATACTTGTACTTTTATTTTTATACGTTATTATTTATATTATATTCTACTTGATTTATACGATATAGCATCTAACCCCATGTGAAAGAGTGTCACCATTTTGTATCTATTATCAGACGAGCACTGTAGCCTCGATCAGCCGTCTTGTACTGGCGAACTTGCGAACGTTCATCTATAGATGTCTTTGTTCGTACTTTGTGCAAGAAAGTCTAATACAGTTTCTCTTCTCGCGCGTGACAACGCTGCAGTCTAATTAAAGCTTCATTAAACACAAACGAGCAAAAACTTTTCCAGCGAGACGCGCGTTTGTGTGTTCTCTTGAAAAGAAGTTAACAATTTTCGCGATTTAATAATGCATAATCTTTTAATGAAAATCCTACCGTAATTTCACGAGCGAAGCTTTCCCGAAGCTTTTGATACTTTAATTTATTTAAACGCAAAAAAACGCAAAAAAACGTGAAGAGAAATATACACGCGCACACACACACACACACACACACACACACCTGTTTTATATATTTCATAAGTAATTTTTCCTCATACATCGCGAATTACTTATTTATTCTCGTCTTAAACTTTTTCTCACGGACGGAGCTTATTTTGAATAATGTAGCTCAGCAAAAACAACAGCGATTTTCCTCTTACGAGTACTATTCGGCTGATCGAGGGTAACGGGGGTTAAATTCTTAGTTACGCTTCTCTTTTACAGCGGGGCAAGAATGGCTGACCTCTCACGGCTTTTTTTACTCCAAACACGTATGCAAATATCGCGGCACGTCCGGGATACACATGCCCGAGGGTGCTATTACGTGCATACACCGATCGCCGAGTCATCGCGAACCGCGTGTTCAATCACTGACCCGTGTGTGATCGACAATAAATCGCCATATATCATTGTATAAATCATCATCAGCAAGATCGATCTTCCATATCACTTACATACATGTACTACGTAATATTATATATATATACTACTTGACGTAGCATCAAACTAACGTCATCACTACTTGAACTACTTGATGTCTGACTCGACCGTCTCGCGCGACATTTTATTACAAACAATAAAACGATCTCTCTTTCACAGGTATGCAGCTTCTAGTGCGGATTAACAAAACTCGTTTTTTTACTGACACTTCTCTTCTGAACGCTTCTAGATCGAGATATAGGCTCGGTTTTTTTTGTTTTCGTCCACTTGTCGAGTTTGCTTCTAAAACATCGAAGCGATCGGCGCTGTCACATTCTCTTTACAGAAGTTTTTCTTGTTTTTACACCAGAAGTGTGTACTATGTAAATGTTTTAGATGTTGACAATAATGAGTTGAATTAATTAGACGATACAATCACTCTTTGAACAAATGAACATAAGCGAGACGCAAAAATCGCGTATGATTGCTTCGTTGTTTTTTACACTAGATTAATTAGTACATGTATACCGTAAATGAGATGTGGTAAAACTTGACATTTAAAAGAATTTATATCGAGACACGTACTGTGTACAAACGTGTGCTTGTACTAGATCATTAACGCTGCAACTCTTTTCGTAATCATTGTCAAAAGGCTATGTCGATTAGCGACGTATATATAAATACGATTGGTTTTGTTTAGTTTTAATTAGAGTTGCTGTCGCCACTTTTTCGACGATTTCATTGAGATTTCGGATTTTTTTTTTTAGATTTGATTCGATCGAGCCTGTATTTCGCACTTATAGATTTTGAACTAACGATATATTACGTAACACGACGATGTGTCACTCTCTCTCTCTCTCTCAATGCCTTGCGAATGATGCGATCGTAGAAGAAATTCATTGTTTGTCGTTTGTTTTTGTAGCGGCGAAGCATTCGAAAATCTTTCCTGGCGTCGCTTCTGAAAGCGATTTGCAGAAATGGCGGACGTCCAAGGACCGAAAGTCGCCGTCTCTGAGTCAGATGGGACCGGAGTCTCTCAAACACAAAGTAAGTTTGTTGTTTATGTTTAAAAATAACACGCGAGGAGATTTATTCATTTGTGTTTAGCTCTCCCACTTTTTTTTTTTTTTTTTTTTTTTTTCAGAATTCTTCGTTTATTGTCAGACATGTGATCATCTTGCTGAGAATAATTTTTTTTTTCTTAAATTACTTTCCATTACTCGCAACATTATCTTTTTAGTAATGTTTGCTGTATAATGTTTCTTATAGTTTTCCTTACAAGACAATGGATCTGCGAAGTATTTTCAAGGAGCGATGCACACACCAAACATGGGAGAAAAAGTTGCTCAGGTAAGTGAAGTCATTTTGTTTTGTTTTTATCGCGAGCAATACGAACACACAGAATGTGTAAAGCAAAGGTAGACCGTCTCAAGAAATTGCTCAGAGATGAGAAAAATATAAAATTTCTGTTAACTGTCGCGAAAGTCTATTCGAAAATATTGAATTTTTCACATAACATGAAACTTAATGTTATTTCATCGTATAGAAAGTTTGATACTCTCTCGCGATGTTGAAATGTTCCGGAAGATGACAGGAAGTTAGAACGGCAACATGTTTATCTGACATTAATTGAAATCGGGAGGGAGGGTAAAAGTGTTTACCGGAAATGAAAACGTCAGCCACTTCGTGATGGGTCAAAGACTTCTTCGTCCATCGGGGAGTAATTCGGTTTCGTGAATTAAAGATAAAGTTCGTCAAGAAGTTAAATCGCATTTAACCGATGTCGACAAGTTGCAACGCGTTTTCACACAACGTCACAAACAATATTTGCCGAATTAACGAACTTTTGATAATCTTAGAACATTTCGAGAAGATTTACGCTTTTCTTACGCAAGAAACGTCTCATGTAACAAAGATGTTAAGCGAAGATGTTTAAGCGACAGATTTATAAAATGTATATTTATAAAATTTATTGAATTTAATATAACCACTTACAGAATACATAAAAAAATATATAATTTGAGCATAGAATACATGTGCGAATAAACAAGTAGATACGTCTAATACATAAATTTGATGATAAAGTCCAAATTATTACATAGCACAAAAAAGTTTTTTCTCTTGAACATTTTTTACACGGATTTTTATTGAAAACAATCTATTTTTATTTTGCAAACATATATGTAGATGATTAAACTTTACTTCTGTTTAGTCAAACGCTATTTTTTTTTTTTTTTTTTCCACATTCAGCGCGTGATTGTATAGACACGTACAACAAGAAACGAGACGAAGCGTGCGAGCTTTCAAATATTTAACGGCAGAGCAGAGCGGGGAGAGAAGGTTGTTTGCATACGAGTGATGTACCTTTAACATACTGGCTTACATTATACGGCCCTGACTGGCGCCAATCCGACTGCGCCGCAGTCTCGTAGGCGGAAATCTCCTGCAGCGTGGGACTTTCGCAAAATGACGTTTTGCGCTTGAATTCCTACGCAATCGCTGCCGGGATAAAAAACATTCGGATTAATATAATTGCAAGAGAGATCATACGCCCGAGGGAATTTCTGCAATTATAATATTATCGCGTGCAGCGAAATGTGAAATTGCAAATTGTCTTGTCTAATAAATCCGTTTGAACATATCGCGCTGAAATAATGATAATAAAAAAAAAAAAAAAACAAGCAGAACGGCGCAATTCGCAGTCTCTGTTTGCGATAAATATCATCAATATTAACTTTGAAAAGTCAGAATTAACGTTGTAAGCTTCACACAAAGCTACAAAGAAACAAAACAAAATACGTGTATTGCGCTTCTCTCGCGAGATATTTGAATATTTTATATGTTAATTCATATGGTTTATATTTCCGATAAATACATTTAGTAATATAATATAAACTAGCAGACTGCGCTCTCTGCACACTGTTGTTTCCTCACGTAACTTTACGGCATTTTATTCGTGGAAATAATTTTACCAACACAGCAGATGATCGATTGTTCTTGCGCGTTGCGCTTCGAATGTGTAATATTTCCCAGAAGCACATACTAAACGAAGCTACAATCACGCGGGAACACTATCGGGGGTCACGCGCATAATCGAATCATCGCATTTCGATTCTCGTGAATTTTATCGCAATTAAAACACTTTTTGTCTACATATCATGCGAACAATCGCGCTCTAATATTTATATGGAACACTCGCGTCGCTTTATTTCTCTTGAATTACCTTTGAAATTATCTCTCAAAATGTACCTCCCGTTTGCAATATGCAAATCCAATTTGCGCAACAGAGTCGCGCAAAGCTCATGGGTTTCCAAGATGTTGCAGCATATATATTTATGCAGCTTTGGCATTGTCGTAACTTAGATCGTTACTTCGGCGGTTGTGCCCGGTTATTCCAGGGCGACCGTCTAAATTATGAACGCGGTTCGTCCGACTTGCAAAACATCACTTCAGCAAGCGGGAGTCATTGCCGCGCGGCGAAGCTTAACAACACGGGGAAAGCGCCGTGTTCCTCCGTTTTCTCTCTGTTATTCATATAAACCAGAATTTCCGATATATTGATAATCGATACTGCAGAATACCGCTAGAATTTTTGCTACGTATGTTGTTGAAATAATTATATCGGTACTGATAAATCAATGTCCTCACGGCGCGTTGACAAGTTTTTTTCCTCCGGGTGTGGAGTGTGTTTTGAAAAGTTCTGTGTTTGCGAGACAACTTTTTTTTTTCTAATGTATAATTACGCGCAAAAGGAACAACAATTTTACAATCTACTTCTGAAAACACGATAAATATCTATTTGCAAATTTATCGCACAGAAACTTCTTTCGACCGCGCATAGCGGCACGTGAAATATTTGCTCCAACTTGAATCCTTTCGTTAAATCGAGAACTCTGAGAAAACGAGCGAGCGCAAAATGGTGAAATCTCGACGATGCAGCTGCGTTTCACGTCGCTCTCATCGAGTCGCGCGACGACGGCGACGTCGCGCGCGCGTAAAAACGCGCGGGATTCAAAGTCGAAAATAGTATCGTGTACAAGCTCGCGTACAAACTCGATCGCCGAGCTTTCGCAACGTTCCGAGAACTTCCCCGGAGGAGAAGGAGAAACAGCTGCGGCATCAGTAAGCGGCCGCCAGTAAGCGGATAATTAATAGCGCATTGAATACCTGACGCACCGCGCTTATTCCGTGGCAGATCCTCGACATCTCTCTTGCGAGTAAAGCGCGAGTTCCGATACTTTCCGGTTTGACAACATCCAGTGTTTGAATTGCGTAATCATTTGAAAGTGAGCAACGGAAAACGAGACGATATAATTATAGCGATGGTTAATACCGTGATAATTAATGCTTCGCGATAAAAGCATATCGAAGCGATATGCGTGACGCTTCCGTGATATAAACGCGTGTGCTATTAATTTGAGTGGAGTGATTACAACGAAATGGATATTAGTAAGATGAGCGCTATGTAATCAGACATTCAACTAATTGCTTGTTTTCTGTACACTTTGTATAGAATACACTTAGAATGCGCTGTTGTAAACATGTTAATTAATGCTCGTTTTGTGAAGATCGGTTTTCAACCATAAGGAGACAAAAAATTCTTTTTATTCAATTCGCGGAACAGCAGGCTTGTTATCTTCAATATATATGTGTGTGTATATATATATATATATATATATCTTCAATATATATATATATATATATATCTCGTTATATTGATCTTTGTGTTTACGGGAGAGAAACAGCCTTTGTTCCAAGTCCGATTAGCAACATAGGGGCTCACATGGCCAATTAGCAACCCATTTAATATCTCTGTGTACCGAGAATTCCGTTTACATAAGATACCCAGATACTCCCGGTCATCCGCTCGTTTGCTGCCAACTCGCGGGAACAAAACAACAGGGATAAGACCGAGATTCCGTGCGCATACCACATACACACAGGCGAAATAGAGACGTGCCGGAAGTACGGATGCACACGTCAATCGGGAGGAAAAGGCGAGTCCGCTCTGGCGAATTGCCTACTGTTCGCGGCAGGAGGAAGAGAGCGACCTATCGGGGCGCAAGCGTGCTCCGAAGCGAGAGAGGGTTGCGCGACAAGAGGGTTGCGCGACAAGAGGGCGAGAAATTCACGGGCTTCCCGTAGCACGGCGCTCCGGTCAGTGTCGCAGTGTCCCCCGTTCTGCCCGGCAGGTAGCTCCGTCACCATCACTCCGTCCACATCCTCGGCGAAGGAAGATCGCACATGCGAACGGTGATAAAGACGTCCCGCACACGGGATTCCGCACGGGAGGACGTGATCCCCCACCGATCAATTGATCATATTCAGCGTCGCGCGCCCGCCGTGCCCGTCGTTCTTAGAGTACACGCGCGCAGACATCTCGGACGGCGCAGCGCGCGTTCTCTCCCTTCGTCGGGTTTTTTTTTTTTTTTTAACACAAGATCATGACAGAACATCGAGCGGTACCGATCTGTGGTACTCACGCCGATTCGGTCGCGAGTGATCGGGATCGTTCGTCGTCGTGCGCGAACTACGGTGTCCAGGATTGAGAGAATCTGTCATTCACGAGGGATGTAAGTCGAGAGTGATATCTCGCTCATCGACGGTGGTTCATCGATCACCTCCAACGATCGTGAGAATCGTTCGAGGATCGATCTGTTTCAAGATTCGTATCTTCGCGATTGCTGACACATCCTTCCCGCATCCGTTGACGCCGAGTCTAATTGTAAGACGAAACTCGTGGGATAGGTCGTGTTGGAGATTAGCGTGAGCCGAAGGAGCGCCAGATCCCTGATCGATCGGTTCTAAAAGTCGGGAAGAATTCGGGTAGAAATAATCGTGCGCCAACGACGACGAAAAGAACAACGAGATGGGCGTCGGTTGCTACCGATAACGATGAAGTGAAACGCCGTTCGCGATACGTGTGAGAACGTGTGATTTAAAAAGGAACTTGCGCTAATCGCAAAATCGAGATTACAAATAAAAGAATAAAATAATATAAACAATGAAATAATTACGCGCGCGTTGTGTTTATTGGAAATCGTTAGAATAACGCATGGTTAATAAAATGACTCGATCGCAAAAAACATATGTTGAAAGAAAAACAGAAAAGTAATGCATTTGCATGTAGCTAAGTTTTCAGCAAATTGTCACTGGAATATTTCATTCAAAAAAATACATAATTTCTGATTAATAATAATGTTTTTCGAACTCGAATTGCATATCAATCAATAAAACTCTTGTTTTTGTCAGTTTGATCTTTTTTTTTTTTTTTTTTTTTTCGTAACAAAACCACTCAATCAAAACCTCTAAAAAAATTTTTAATAAACGAAAGTGCAAAGCTACGAGAGCGATTCTACTTGACTCAACGATTAGTCACTCCTCACAAGATTCTTCACGGTCGATGCTTCTGCAAGCTGTGCCAAGTAGCTTTGCCTATCTTTCCTTCGCATCATTTATCAGCCGCATTCCTACAGAGTGTCTCAGATTCATTGTATTTTCGCGAAGTTGTGTAATCTAAAAAATATCCCAACCGAATTTTTGTTAAGCAAACGCACATCTGCTCCGTCAATTTATCTCTAAATATTTTGGACGCGACGTATAAAAGAAAACTGAAGCACTCTCTGCACGTCCATTTTTATATCTCTTACGTCAGTCACGTTGTCGGTCATTTTTGTTGGACAAATTCGCGACGTGTAAAACCTTGCGCTTTATGCTGATCGCGAGCATTCAAATTTGCAACGTAAGCACAGTCAACGCAGCAGCAGCAGCGCGTACCGAGCCACGTGTTCATCTGCGCGTGTGACGCGTTGCGTAGGGAACAGTCGGCGCTGTCTCGAACGAATCGTCAAAATGGCGGCAATTTCAGTGAATCCGCACAGTTTCTCTTCGCGTATCAAGTTATCGGTGTGTTTGCGCGAACGTAACACATTTGCGACGTATATAATATTATTTTCGGAATCGCGAATAAAGTGATAACACACACAAAAAAAGTTCGCAGCAAATATCTATATTTTCTTTTGTTTGCTTCAATTTCCCAACGCAAAACTTGATTTGTTTCTACTGCTTTATCACCGCTTGAAAAAACAACAACAGTACGTATAACGCAATTCACCTGTCGACATTTGACAATGTTATTGTTGATTTAACAATGTGTCGCGCACAAAGTGTAATTACACGTGTGTGAAATTTATGCGCTTATTGATATTTTTGTAACACACATCTGTAAAAAAACAGAATTACATCTTGCACACAATATAATTTTCCATTAATCGCGCACATTTTCCGTTTCGCTTAACAGTAATTATTTCGATTTAAAATATTTATCAGTTTTATGTGTCGAGCTTGTTTTTGTGTTTCCACGCTGTTAAAACATTCGCGTTTTATTGCAATCTAATTTTCCACGTCTCAAGTAATTTAATCTCTCACGAGAAATTATCCAGTCGTAATCGTTAAAATTGTACGACGCGGTTTTCGATCGCGACTTTAAAATGGTCGCTCCCAAAACGTTTCGCCAGCAGTGTGAAAATCTCGAATCTCCACGTTGGGGCTTCGTGTCCAATCTCGATTCAGATGGTTATAGTTGGCGCGACGGTCCGCGAGCCCGCGATCGATCGAAATTAATTTCGTGCAAATTCAGCGAATCCGGATTAAATGTTGTATCAGGCTTAAAACCCAGAAGGGTCCATTTTGCCTTCATCGGCGAAATCGATAATTCCCACTCGACACGGGGGTTATCTGCCAAAATATTTTCCCTGGATTCTGGAAAGCGCGCGCGTGTCGAGAAAGCAAATCGCGCGATAGAGAAGAAACTCGTTAGGAAAAGTAATAAAATAGGTCGTAAACTCCTAAAGGTTCTTTCGGGAATATAACATTTATAGCATTATATATATCGCGCACGCACAAAATTAATTACCTTTTAATCTTTGAATCAACGAGATCAATTGCCTCTTCTCTCTACTTTTTCATAAAATATCTTCGAATCGTAATTATTTATTATCATGATTAAAAATTTCTCTTTTAACTCCGCACGTGGAAAATAACACGTGTAATCTGATCCGGGAGATAATCTGATTTCCACCGAGTCACTCCCTCTCTCTTTCGTGTGCGAGAGCAACATTGTCCTCCGGGGAAAAAACGATTAAGAAAGCTTTTCTTCGAGCTGCTATTTTTTCGTATAACATCGTGTTCGTGGAAATCAATCAGTTTTTGCCGTAACTCGAAACGAACGCCTTCGAAGTTGGCAATCGCGTCATGAGATTAATTGCCAATCGTATCCAACTGACGTGGTGATCCCCTCAGGATCAATCTATTCTCGTTTCTCTCTCAGGGCAGTGTGAGCAGCAAATCTATACGCGTTTATGTTGCTACGATGCAACCGGCGAAGGTCACAGCCACCAGGTGATCAATGACAAGCGTCCTTGTGTCGCTGTGGCAACACAAGCCATATCTATCAGCGCTCACGTGCGTGTACATATGTGTGTGTGTGTGTGTGTGTGTGTGTGTATGCGCGCGCGCAGGTGCAAAGACAACTTCAGGTGTCGGTACGCGCGGGAACGCACGATTCGCTCACGGGCGCGTATATCAACCCCCTATATCAACCTCGTCGGCTTACATTATTTCGCAGCTCAAGTCTCACTTTTGGTATCGACGTCGGGAAAGATCGAAGTAGACGATGCCTAGCTATGGCCATACACGTGATAATCTCGCGCGGATCGTTTCGTTGAAATTGAATCGATTGATTGGAGCCTTGAATGCGCACATACAATATATTCGATTGTGCGGATAGTCGTAGAAAGAGAAAGAGAGAAAGAAAGAGAGAAAGAAAGAGAGAGAGAGAGAGATAGAAAGAGAAAGAGAGAAACGTTTTGTGTGTGTTGTTATTCCGTTGCAACTGCGCATTTCGCTCGCAATGTGCGCCATTAAGAGTTCTTACCACAATAATGGCTTCCGGAAAGCCTTTGTCTTGGATATTATCAAGAATCGCTAAAAGCATAAATCCATAAATTATAAAGACCATGAAATTTTATGCCTTTGCACATTGTTATATTGTAAATCTATCCGTCCACTGCACTGATCAGATCGAGAACGCAAAAACTACGATTAGATTACGCAGAAGGCTGTCTCGTGTATGTGTGTTTGCTTTTAACGCGTGCAAGATCTATCTTTGTCCTTCGTTCCAATACGGCTAAAGCTAAGTCGCTTACGGCGCAAGTATTGTGACGATTTTTAATTTGAAATGTTTTCTTTTTTTTCTTTTTGCATTAAGAAGAAAAACACATTTTCTTTTAAAATATTTTCTGTGTTAACATCAAATGCGCGTTCAATAATAACGAAAAATCGAACTCGATACTTCCAATCGAATTTAATAGTTTGAACGGCAATTTCAGGACACCACGCAATCGTCGATCGTAATGAATTATGTCGCACGCTTTTGGTTTTTTTTTTTACTGCTCTAAATAGCACGCATTAAAAAAACAATTTTTCTACAAAAACATTTTCATCGTTTGCTTTTTTGTAGTTCGAGCAGGCAATATCAAACACAATAATTCGCTTGGTGCACGCAAACACGCAGAAAATGTTTACTCACAAAAATTTCTAGCAACCACTTTTCACTCAATTGCAATACAAAAGTGCGTGGTTTTAATCGAATATAATAAAATATTTTACTTGACGTCAACGGACGTTAAAATATACAAAAGAGAATACTGTAAAAGCAAAATAATAAAATACTATGAGTGCAAAATACTGTGAAAGTAAAATAATAAAAATATTAAATAAGTTATTTAAATAAATATAATGATGAAAGAATCATATTAATTAAAGTCGGAAACTGATCAAGGAGATTTTTTTTTAAATAGATAAAAATTGTGAATTTTTAAAGAGACAAAAATTGTGATATCGGTTCAGTTTTGCATTTTTAAATTGTAAAAAAATTTTCACACGTAATATCTTGCACACAGTATTTGTCAGATGTAGCATAAAGTGTTAAGAAAAACTATATCTATATTTGTTCTTGTTATTAAACTCTTGATTATAACATAAAAAAAAAAGTTCCCTTGGTCTCAGTTTTTGACTTATTAAGAAATATATTTGAGCATTTATGATAACAAAAATTACGAAACTTAAATAGAAATTAAAAAAAAAAAACGGTGTATATGAGGAATACGACATTTATACGTCGGCGAGTAAAAGTAGTTGCAAATTAAAATGTTGCGCGCGAGGACTCATACATCTCTCTGACTTGCAATTCGCGAAATGACGAACACTGCTTAATTCGACAATAAATACGCATTTCGAGTCAGTTTAAAGATTTTGTCGAGTTTTACAAGCCACAAAGAAGAACGAGGAGCACTGTGACACGTCGAGAACCATTGCATCATTTTTAATAAGAATAAAAGCCATTATAATCTGCCTGAAGTCAATTACATAAATTACTCCTGAGGGTCATTGTATATTGCCGATAAGCATAAAAGTCAAATAAGACACGGCGCATCGTAGAAAAAAAAATCGTCTCGCCAGAGATAATTGAATAATAAAAAAGAGAAAAAAAAACGTTCTCCAGTCCGGAGGGAAGAGACGTATTGAATAATTAATTTTTCATCAAGCGGCATTTCTTTCGGACAACGATCGAAGAACCGACCTGCGATCTTCTCTTAGGACAAAGTGTCCGCAATTTATACGAATCCGTCTTAATGCCCTAAATGAGCGATGACGACAGAAGGGTGAACGACGTTGATCAGGAGTGGACCCTGCGTGAGAATTACTGGGAAAAGAACAGCAGGAGTCGCACGGCAGACGGGGAGGAGGACGAAGAGGAAGAGGACGAGGAGGAAGAAGCTGCTGACTTGTGTGAACTGGCGCCCCATAGTGCAATGAGCGTGGGGGCTGGCAGGGTCGATTCCCCCAGCCCCCAGGACATCAGGCTGCTCCACGATCTCGTCGAGGATCTCAGCAAGGAGCAGGAGGATAGGAGCGACAGACCGCGGGCGGAACAGGTGAGCAGGACACGCGCGTTTCCGAAAGTTGGACCGCGGATAAAATTGTGCCTTTTGTTGCGCGTACACGCGCGAGCGATTGACAGTCTCTTGTTTGCGACACGCATTTGCTATCGGAGTCCGATAACTTCGCGACGAGGAGTCACGAGTTGAGGACGTTTATCGCTTCACGCTCCGCTCGTCGCCGTATCGCCACCGATATATTGGTGAACTCGCGCAACTTCTTGCTCGATTCTCCGAATTCTGTCAATAATCCGGCTCGCTATAACTGAGCTTTCTCGCAAACTGGGTTGGCGATGCACGGATTATATCAATGCGGAGGCGGCGTATTTAGCGCACCACCGTAGAGCCATAGTATTTTCGGGATCGCGATATCAATTTACTCCCGTGACGTTTCCATTACGTTTAAGTTCCTGTGGATTCAAATCAATTCGTGTATTTCGCACAAATATAATTAGCATCTGATCACACAAGTAAACTATAAATCTTTAATGAGTATTAGCGATTGAAAAATTATTTTCATAAAATTAAATAAATTTCAATAAAATCGAAGCGTACAGAAAGTTTCGATGCATACGCGAGAACATAATTAATAAGCCTGTGTATGTTTGCAGCGAACAAATTAGGTTTTATTTTGTTGTAAAAAAATACACTATACTCAAGATAACTCTATTTTTGACATTTCTGTGCGTACACATGAAAGTATAGTATATGAAAGTACAGTATTTACAACAGAAGTTAAAATACTTTTAATTAACGTAAAAGTTTTGCGTCCAGTTTACACTCGGATTTCAACGTGAGAAACAGAGACGGTAAATTGTATCTTCCCACACACAGAAAGTTAGAAGTTTCGTTTAACAGAAACGGAAGTTAGGAAACGGAGTTTAGTTGCACAGAGCGGCCATTTATAATTTAAGAGGAAATCCAAGTTCTCATATGCCTTGCGCGACGACGAAGAGCGATCGTTCTTCGTTTTTTCTTCAACTTGAACGAACGAGCGCGAATATGCGAACTAGGTTGGCGCTTATATCGATGGCTCTTCCAGCGCTGGCTGGTGGGGCCAATTGTAGCGACCCAAATTGAGGCGAAACGATTTAGAAGTGTTTTAAAACGAACGACCGAGCGAGCGAGTCGACTGATGGCGATCGCCCTCAAAACAACGGTTCCGTCTTCATTTTTTTAAATTAATTCTTCTGGTTGGATTTTCACGATAACAATAAATTCTCGCCTGCCTCCTCCTTTTCCCTCCCCCCGCCCGGGGAATGTCATCCCACGAGAATACCGGCTAAAGTTTCTCACATTATAACTTCAGACTTGTCGGGAGCTGTGGGTAATATTGTCCACTTCGAGGTTCGAAAAACGAGGACGCCGGAGATTAAACTTAACTCTTTGTGAATTCTATATCCTCTTGTGACATAGGCGCATTTCGCAAATCGAAGAAAACAATGAAGTACTGACGGGATCGGTAGTAATATTCTCCGTCATGGGCATACTAAATCTCCCGTATTAGAAAATCTCTGTCGTTCGTTTTCCTGGAAAAAGAACGACAGAGATGTTTTCTGTGACAAGAGAATTATCTCATTTGCATTACGTTTGACAAAGAAGATTACTCGCTTTCTCTCGGAAATGTGCTGCAATATATAAAAATAGCAATGTGAAATCTCGCGGTAATACGATTCCCGTTATAACAGAATAATAAAATGCGATGTCAGTTATTTAGAAACTCAATATTCACGCTACTTTATGTTTCATATAATAATAATAATAATATTAATATTAATATTAATAGTGTCTTTATTAGGAACGCAATTAAATACAAAAAATATATGTCGAAAAATAGAATATTTTGACTCGGTTTGAAAAAAAAAAACAACGAACACAAAATAAGACGCAAGATTTTGTTACATATGTAAATTATCATAATATGATTGATTACGCCATTTGCGTGTGATATAGCTCGAGAAACGATCTATTGTATTTTCATAAAAAATAAGAGAATGTGAGAATAGATTCTTATCTAGGTCACAGCCAATTTGCGAGACGTAAAGAGCAGCAGTATTGCTCGATTACAAGCGCGCCGTCGGGAATAATACGGTTGTGCAATGTGGGCGGCAGAGCGACGAGAACGAAACCAAAGGGTTGCTCGCTCGTGACAAGAACTTTGATCGCTCGATTGCGCGAGAATGATCGCTTCGCGAATGATGGTACGGTGAAAAATAAATGAAAAGAGGAAAAAAAGTGGTCGTGCGACGACGAAGGACGCGGCTTTTTCACGGCTTTAGTCATGCGATTTTTCTCCGCTTTGCGCGGTTTTTTTCTTCCTTCCGTCGACGAGCGAAAATAAATCCATTATAGTTGCCGCGTTGCTGCCACAGAGGAAGCACTGACCGTGCGCGTAGATCGTTCAAAGGTTCACGGTCGGCGAAGATTTTGTTCTCTCACGTTATAATGCGATAGATTTGCGACAGAAGGACATCGGGAATTTGATGTATTCAAATAAAATGAATTGTAATCGGAAGGAGAGGTTGCACGAGCAATAACCGATAACATCGCGAATTTATACATCGAATCGCGTTATACACGAGACTAATTCAGATTTTACATCGACACAACGTTTGTTTGTATGAAACGAGCACAGATATAGTTTAGCGTGACACGCGATTCTAAATAGACACATTTTTAGATAGAATGAACGACAGCACGAAATTGTGTAAATGGAGACAAATTGAACATGTTTCACTAACAAGCTTTAAAGAATTCGTATTTCTTTGTATTTTTTATTTTAATTGCTATATTAAAATGTAAAATGTACAGTGAGGCGTCCGCACGCGGCAGATCCGGGTTCGACTCCTGGTTTGTTTTGCAATGAATTTCATTGCGAGGTAAAATAGGTAATTCATATGTGATGCAAAACACACAATATGCATTTTCGAATTGAATTCAGATCGAATTATTATACGTGCAATAACACTTACACGTGTGACACATATTTTTAAAATTACATTTATTATTCATGTTTTTGAAAATATATTTCGCGCACGTACATATACATGGCTCATATTCACCAAAAAATTCTTCGCTTGATTCTACAGAATTCTATAGCAAAAATATGCGCGTTCTTAAATGTGCAAATTTATTTATAAAACGTACAAATATAAAAAAAAAAAAAAAAAAACGAGAACGCATTCGCCGTCGCTAATCTACGGAACGTCTTTACTTCTCTTGTCTATTCTCACGATAAAGAATTTATCGCGAGAATCTTTCTCGATATCTCGAATAGAGAAAACTCAATAACTAAGGAACCCGTTATCTTATGTACGTGACCCTTCTGTAGAATGTGCGTGACATTCATAATATCAGGAGAAAGAGAGACATTTCTCTATTCTGTGCTCATAGCGCGCCTTGCTCCACAATGTGTTCTACGTGACGTACCAGACATAAGCAACGTTGCGCCGCGCCGTTGCATCGCGCTGCGCCGCGTGGCGTCGCTTATTCTCCCTCTCGACACGGGGGTGGCTCGCGACGGAGCGATTCTCGACAGGCCCGAGCATGCGCAGAGATGGGCGTTTCGCGCGCGAGCGTTACGTTCGAATCAATAAGAGCCCAAGCAGCACAGGTGGGTCGTCGTCGACGGCGGCGACGGCGAAGCCAGCGCGGCGCGCATACCGTGAACGACGCTGACGCGACGGGACGCGCTTACGCGACGCGACGAAGGGAAGTCGACCGCTCGTGGCGCTGGAAGGGCCGGGATTCGAGAAGTGAGACAGGGACGCTTGTCGCGCGCGAAAGGGTTAAGCGCGAGGACAGAAGGCCGTCGCAATCTGAATTTCTTTTTCTCTCTTTTTCTCTCTCTCTCTTCTCTGCCTCTTTTTTCCCTCTTCCTTTATCTTTACTCCCTCTCCCGGAAACGGAGAGTCGCAAAACGAAATGTCGGCCGGAACAACGATCGCGACCGTCCGAAGCGCGCGACGCCGCGTCTCCGCTGGAGCGTCCCTCTCGCTTTAATCGCTCGGTCGCAGTGCGCTTGGTACGGGGAGACAATCCCGGGCTTCGTCAACTGGGATGACGAAGAGACGCGTCCTCCCGCAATCGGCCGTGGTATCACACGTCGTGCTGCCGCACAATCCGGAGATCGGTGCGTCGTCATCCGGACTTGTCGCCGTCTCTCGCGCGTCTCTGTGAGAATCCCACTCGTCTCCGCATGTTTCCGAATAATATGTATGTTTCGTGTGCACTTTACTACTGATGGTGATAACAGGAAGTTTTGCGGGTGCTTGATCTTTCCGGACGACGAACTGTGCGAACGTGTGTCTTTGATCAGACACACTGTCCTTGATTCTGATCACCAGCTATAATATGGACTCGTCGGAAGCTGACACTCCGTCCTGTCGATCAGTCGAACGAAGAAACGTGGAACTGTATATTGTTGTGTTTAACTCAAGAAAGTTGTAACGCGATATTGCAATACCGGGAAAAAGAAAGAAAGAGAGAGAGAGAGATCTTTGCTATGTAATTGCTATGTCGTTGCTTGCAATACTTGTATACACCACACGCGTTGTAACATCCAACGAAATGCAAGTGATAGTTAGCGAGAGTCATCTAGCACACACCGAAAGTAAGAAACTTGTTAACTACTTAACGTTTTAAGAGAGCACGCACAATTATCGAACTGACAGTTTTTATCCTGCCGCCGATTTCAATAAATCCGAGAAGTCAATCTGTAAAAAAAAAAAAAAAAAACATTGTTCGAAATCTCTTCTCATGGACGGAATCTCGGAAGAAAAGGCGCGAAAGCCCGTTTCGGTATGAGACATTCCGCGGTATTCGGGACCCACGATCTACACGTATCAAGCGAGATCGGTAACGTGTTTGCGGAGGACTTGGTCGCGCGACGTTCAACGAGAATCGATTGCGCTCGGTCGACCGACGCGCGAACGAAGGTCTTTCCATCCGAGCGTAAGGAAGAATCACGCGAGAGAGATTTCACGCGTCTTCGTGGACGGGAAATTGAAACGTCGTAGACAGAATGCCGCTTGGCGCATTATCCCTGAAGGATTCCATCAGTATTAGCCCGTGCCAAATCCATCGAGGACGTCGACGAGGAGAGCGGACCGATCGTTGAGTCTCGTCGGCGAGAGCAGCATCATCGAGAGGGCTTATCACACGAGCGTTTGTCATCAAACTTCTAATTGCCAATATAATTTCATCACGTTCCACACACACACACACACACACACACACTGTGTGTGCGTGGGAAGCAACACACGTACACACACGCACACGCACACGCTCGATATTTGCGTACGCAAAGAACGAAAAGAAATCTTTTTTGCGTTTTGGAATCTTGATATCTTGCTGAATAATTCCGCGAAGAATAATAATCGCTCAAGGCAAGGGTGAAAGAAAAAGAGGAAAGTGATCGAGACTGACATTCAGAAAGTTATCGTTTTCCAATTGAGACTGTTGTCACGTTCCATCCATTATTACTAATTAATTATTACACACGGTTTATTGTGTCGCGCACAGCATATAAGTCAATCGAGAGAAAGAAAAACAAAAACAAAAAAAAAAACAAAAAAAAGAGGGATGATCGTTCGTCGCAAAACAAAGTAAAAGGCGAAGTTTTGTTTTCTACAGAACGTAAATATATGAAATTATTATCGACAATTATCAATAATTCGTCTACGAGTATACAGGAGCGAGTTTTTGACTTAGGTGACTCTACGGATGCGCACACATCCTAACAATAATGCACAATACTTAATGTTAAACACGCGACAAGCACAAAAGAGAATTCGCTTTGTCGAAATCATTCGAACGAACCGGTCGATTCGGTGTTTACGATTAAGAATATAAAAAAAAAAAAAACAAGAAACATCAACGAGAGAAGAAATAAATAGATACCAGAAGTATAAGAAAAAAAATAAAAAAATAAAAATACAGTCAACCCAACAGTCTTTCAAAGCGTTGAACCCTCTTTTTCGCATTGCCTTGTCTTTTGCATCGCGATGCCGACTAACGGAGCACGATAACCGATAACGATTTAACTTGAATTAAATTTGGTTGCCTTATACTTGTCGTCGGACAACAGCGATCAGCGTCGCGAATCTTCAGGGGATTCGCCGGCACGCGACTTCGCTCTCTCTCGGGTCACTAATATTGCAAATAAATAAAAAAAAAAGACGATCGACAGTGGGACCGTAACAGTCGCGCGCCGTCGATCGCCGAGCCAATACACTTCGTCAAGATTCAGCTGTTCAAGGAAAAACTGTCGAAGCCCCAGCCTCCGGGTTCGTCCCAGTCGCGGGACGAGCACATAGCGCTGCGCTTGGTGAAGAAGGATCGCTCGGACGACTCGCCGACGATTGCCAAAGTGGCCAATCGGCCGCCGCCGGTGGTGATCAGGCGGAAGCAGATCCCGCTGCCGCTCGAGGGGAAACAGCAGGACTCGAGTGTCGCGGACTCGAGCATCTCCGACGAGGTTCGATCCCAGGAGACCAGCGAGACCTCGGAGAGCATACGAAGAAGGGATCGCGGGCGCTCTCTTCGCGGCGACGAGGAATCGCCGCGCGAAGAGGAAGAGAACGCTCGAGGGGGATTCGAACTCTCGCCGGAGCGCGACAGGGATCGCTCGCGTGGAAAGTGGAGCTTCCTGCCGAAGTCCGCGTCAACGAACGGCACGGCGACGAGAGTGTTCGCGGAGATTGTGAGCGGTAGGGGCGCGTCCACCTCGACAACTAGCTCGTCGTCGTACGAGCGCGATCTGCAGAGCCTGCTGGACGATCGGCCGCGCGAGAACAGCGTCGGTTCGAAACGCCGCAGGGAGGCTGGAACTTCGGCCGAACGCTTCGCCGCTAAGATCAGCGGCAGCACGTCCTCGGATCTACAAGAAGAGAGCGAGCTGTCGTCCGAGGAGAGGGACGCTCTGATCGAGGGCGCTGTTAGAACGCCGTCGAGCGTCTGTCGCAACAGGATACCGAAATTCGGCGCCAGACGGAGGATCGTGGCAGCCTCCGGATCCTCCGTTCCTCGTGATTATTACTCCCGAGCGGCGGAAGATCGACTTTTGGGACTTACCGAAGATCCTTGCCGCGTATCGACGACAACAGCAACGACGGCAATGACCACATCGGCGTCGAAATCACTTACGCGGCAACAGCAGCAGAACGTTCACGTGATCAGCGAGAACGCTCACGTGATCAACGACGAGACGGACACCTTTCCCGACGATCTTCCCAGCTCGTCCCAGAAACCGACCTCGGCGCCCACCACTCTCTCCCTCGGCAGGAAGATCACGTCCTGGACGAAGGAGGGCAAGGATCTTCTGGTGAAGTCGGTACCGTCGGCGAATACGCTCGCGCCCACGACAATGACGTGCATCAAGTCGCCGCGAGCGATGTCGGAGCATCTCCTGGGGCAGCTCGACATGCCGGTCTCGCCTCCGACCTCGGTCCTCGGAACGCTCCGGGTTAAAGGCGGCTCGTTACGTGAAGGCGATCGAAGCGAGAAGATGACGGAAGTGCCGCGACAAAGGTGGAGCAGCGTCAGAGTCAAGGGCGGCAGCACCAAGAGTCTGTTGCTGGAGAACGGGGGACCGCAACCGCCGCTCAAAAGTATCAGAAATAAGGTATATTGCGTGACGCAATCCAAGCGCGCGAACGGCTTCGATCGGGTTCAATTAAAACTCCGCTCGTTTCAGTCACGATCTTCAGTCGCAAATTATTTCCTCCCTTCACACTCGAGCTAATAATATACCATTGTGCACACGACCTGAATCGTACGTCCCGTCCGTTAGAATGGAACACATTGTACGCTCTGTATATTTAATATTCGAGGAAATGGAATACGCGCCGTAATGGACTGATCGACATCGCGACGTGCTCTAAGTACTGAAATATTTCATACGCCCTTCCTCTCTCACT
The DNA here is from genome assembly GCA_014825475.1 of Pseudomyrmex flavicornis. Classification (NCBI taxonomy): domain Eukaryota; kingdom Metazoa; phylum Arthropoda; class Insecta; order Hymenoptera; family Formicidae; genus Pseudomyrmex; species Pseudomyrmex flavicornis. The sequence goes on from QVNW01002613.1 coordinate 28,467, forward strand.
AAATAAACTGATACGCGCGATACGTATAACAATGTTATACACGTGGAAATATATATCGAGTAAAGTTCGGTAACGTGGTTAATGATACAAAGTTTGAAGATTGTTTGACATTTTGATCCCTAAAAGATTAATACCACAGATAGGCAGAGAAAACTGCGAGCTATTTTTGCCGATATTACATCGATCGCGATATTCACTCGTCGCGCGACGTCGGGCTCTATAACGTGCGAGGGAGATTTCAACCGCCTGTGTCTATGTTGTCGGAAAAGTTTTAAATCTTTTTGAGATGACGTGCAGCGAAGCCGCACAAGTTTCATATTGACGGAATAATGGCACTATCCACACGATGGCAAAAGATTATCTATCAGAATGGCGCGTATTTGATAGTTTGATTTTATTATCACAGAAAGAGTAAAAATAAAAATTTCAATTAAAATTGAAAAAAAGTTTATAACCGTAAAAGATCCATTTTGATGGTCTTTTGCTTCACCTTGTGGCACAATTTCTCAATATATATTTATATATAGTGCGTCTTATTGACGTAGAGATAAGAATAATAATACAGACCTTATTCTGGCGCACATGCATACTTTGTTCTCCTTACGTAATTACTTGCAATCTCGCGAGGAGAAATTATCGCGCGCAATTTAACGTTGATAAGTGTGACGGCTGAAAAAGAATTTCGAAGTACCACTGATTGACTGATGATCAATTATTTAAACGTAAATCGATTTACCTAGATAGTCATTTTCTCATTTATCTACTATCTTTTTGAATGTATTATCTGATAAATAAATAAAATTAATGGCTGTTGCATTTTTCTACGTTACAATTTTCTGCAGTTACCAATTTAGTGTTACAAATTTATTTTTTATTATAAAAAACTGACACATTATTTATAATAATAAACAAAATCACATTATTTATAATAATGTATTTTAATATTGTTGATAAAAGATATTCTGCTAGTATTATTTTAAAATGCTCATTTTGCAATATTGAGAATTTATTTATTATATAAATTCAATATTTGATATTTTATTAACATTAAAATTTGCAAGTTAGATAAAAAATACTACTTATTTTTTATCAGAATAAAAGTAAATTATTTGTTATTTAATTTTTTGTCGGACAACAATTCTACAACCGTTTCAACAAATTCACAGGTTGTACAACGCGCAATTTTTGTGATTCCCTTTTTTCTTTCGCAAACTTTAAGACACCTGACGCCAGGAAATTTCCTACGACATTGTAGATAGTGTACATATTTGTCGTAGCGGAAAGAGATCGTTACAGCTTCTTGGCGTCTCAAATGCCAGCTTGTTGAAAGCCGGTACGAATTCGCACTAGTGTGGGATCGTTTAAGGATTAAGAGGTGATTTATCTCGTACAATAATATTTTTTTGTAAAACTGGTTGAAAGCCAAATTAGCTTTTTTATCTTCACGAGTAAAGTAAATAGTAGTACAACTGAAGAAACTTGTCGGAAAAAATATTACGAGTAGACACATTGTGGGCGAAAAAAAGAAAAAAGCAAAAGTATCGAAGAGCCAAGCGAAGTTGTACAGTTGTATCGATTATCTCGAATAGGTCGTTTGGCGAGGTCCAAATATATATCTCCGGCGATTTTCTTCGATTGACTCAGTCAAATACAATTTTATGCCGAAAATGCATTGTTTGGAAAGAAAACAAATTTGACGACTTCATACTACGGGCTAGTTATGGAAGAAGAGCATAAACATCGCATTACCATGCCTATATCGCGGTAGTGGACGTGTTACTGCTATTTTCAGACTACACATATGTACTCGTGATGTATTCTGGTGGGCTACTGCCTCGACGAAAAACATCGATTGTTCCCTTTCTGTTCCGGCGGCGAACTTGCGCAGTTAAAATAAAATTAGTCGATTAAATAATTCAAGTTTTACATTACGTTAAAGTGCTACAAGAATTGTCGGTTGACGTGAAATAAAAATGTGTGATATGAAAAAAAGGGGAAGATTTATTTTACGTTCAAATTCTCTTTTTTTTATTGAAAATATCACTTCTTATATAAACTTCTCATATAAAAAAAAAAAAAAAAAATAACCTCTAAGAGAGAATCGCGCATAATAATTCTAACTCGTAATTGCGAATTACAACAGTGTCGTTTTCAACAATTACGTTCGAGCAGAAGTTTGCGCACGTAATTGCTACAAGGTTTCATAAACGAAAGTGGGAATTACGAGGTGCTATTTAATATTTGCCAGGAAATCCTTCGGGATGTCATTGAGCGAGCGCGACCCTTACTGTGTGGGTCATCCAAGCGCGTTGATCTAGCAAGCCGGCAATTAGTGCATCTCTGCAATTAAATTCGACGAACGGATAATTAGCTCACGTTTTTGCGTCCCGATTAAATGAATGTTCTCTTTAGCACGAGAAGGATCCTCGTGAGAATAGTGCGTGACCTGCAAATTAGCTTCTGCGAGCATCACACGAGATAGGGAACAACGTAGATACAATGATAAAGTCAAATGATAAATTATAACTTTTCTCTTTCTCCGACGACGCGGAATACGATTGCGATAAAAGCGATTGATAACAGTTTTCACACAACTGCGCACATTTGC
>QVNW01002614.1:0-15746 GCA_014825475.1 Pseudomyrmex flavicornis
TCTACTGTACTTCGAGTTTGTCCTGTAAAGTTTGCAACTGTTGAACCAATTCTTGTATTCTTGCGGTGTTTGGCGCAAGGATCGCGTTGAACAAATCCTCGTCCTTGCAAGTCTTGCATAATTGTGCGATATCACAATATTTGCTCAAAAATTGGTGTCGGTTGATAATCACGGTGTTCATCATCTCTTCCTTTTCTTTCTGTTTCAGATACTCCTTCACCTTCCGTTCAACTTCCTCTTTTCGTTCCTCAGCACGCTGTGCTTGCAATTGCTGTTCATGTCGTCTTTTTATCTCTTCTTGTTCCGCGATACGTTCCTCCTCAGCTAAAATATATGCCAGTTTTTCTGCGCTCCGTCGTTCCCGTTCACGTGCCATCGCAGAGCGTATGTTTGCCATTTGCTCCTGGATAGCGCGATCATTCTGCTCCATATGTTCAACATGACGCTGAATCTCTTTCTAAAGTTACAATGTGACTTTAATTATTTAGAAAAATATATTTTTAAAATTACCCTTTTAATTAAATTTTGCTTTGCAATTTATAGATATATTGTCTCTTAATTGCACAATATTCCTAATAACATTAAAGACAGATTAAATTCTATATGCATAAATTTAAAACAATTTATAATAACTACCCTGACATTCTCTTTCCTTTGTAGCTCATTCTCCACATGAATCTTGTTGATTGAGAAGTAAACACCATTTGATGAAGAAATATTTAGTTTAGGAGAGACATTAGTTTTCTGTGGAGTCTTGATGTTACATAAATTTTGCTCGTTTTCAATATTCTCTAGCTTGTCAGAGTTATCTTTATTCTGGAGCTCTGCCGTATGATTCATCTCCACCATAGCTGATATGCGTGAGACCTTACTTAGGGCAGACACTTTGAGACAAGTAAACTCTGACACAATATCATCCATGTTGATTGCCTACAAAATGAAATCACCAAGCAATTTAACGCTAAACATTGACAATTTGCAACAAACATTTCAAAACTTATATATATTCTTGTAGTTGAACTAAGACATTGTTATTGTATATTATATATATAAATGATAAGGTTTATCTGAGATGAGTATTACTCACCTTACAGATTTTCGGTTTCTTCTTTTCCCAGCAAATTGACATGATCTCGTTCAATTATAATATTTACAAGAATAATAATTATTTACTTAAACACATAAGAGACACTCATTCACGAACGTAACCTACAAACTAAGCGTGCGCATATTTAGCTATATTTCGACACATTTCATTCCGATAAAATACACCGCGAGATCATTTTTGTTTTTTTACGCTATTTAATCTTTTAATTAAGCATGACACCTTTGTTTAATCAACATTTATTATATCACAATCTTCGACAACCTCCATTCACGCAACATTCACCAACGCATACGATTCACACGGATTCGAATCGAAACAAGCAGGGCCGACAAGCTCATCGATGGTGCTTAATTGTATTTCTTCAATATTTGCTTATACTTACTGTGTCTCACTGAGATAAAATTGTCGAAAGAACATTAAAATATTAAATTCTCAAAGTATATTTTTAGATTTAAAGCATACCTATACATTTGTGATTTAAAAAGCAATTCTATTTATGTACCTACTCTTTTTTAGATAGGAAATGACGGAAAACAGGAACAAGGCCTGCTTGTAAACGTATTACGTATATGTTTGCTTGTGCGCACGAGTGCACTTACCTAACCTACCCTACCATACTCTACTGTTGTAACCTCTGAAATCTAGTCGAAAATAAAATATGTAATTATATGTATATATTAATTATAATATTTGAAATTGTACAAGTGCATTTAGTTAACGAATTTGTTCGATAAGTGTGTATATAATTGTGTGAGAAGTTTTGCATTTATTACCAAGTAATATTGTAGAATACTAAACTATAATATAGTTAAAAACGCATACTTCTATATAAACACACAAATTTTTTTACATCTGCTTATTATATTGTAAAATAATTGCACATAAAATGCACGTATGTATACAAATTTCTTTTAATTTCAGGGTAACAATGCTGCTCAGCAGAAGCACATGCATGTTGCGACAACATTTGCAACACAAATTTCTGGCTGTTGTTGGATTTCATGTTCCAGAATGTAACAGTTACAGAGAAAATACTTACAAATATGAACAGACTCGTAATTATAAAAACTTTGGTCATACAAGAAGAAAGACCCGATTTTATACTATTGTTCCCAGTCTAATTTGTGTTAGTATAATGTTTGCACAGTTTTTTGACTGGCAAAAGTAAGTTTACCCATAAGTTGATAACAGTTATTCTTAAATTCTGGAACAAAATGCATAAAAAAAAGAATCAAAATATTTGTTGTATAAGAAATTAATGTAATATTTTAAATGATTAAAGTTGGGTTTATTATATATACTGTACATATATAATACAGTATATATTTTATAATGTTTTCTTTTTTTTACATAGGTACTTTGGTTTTGTACCTAAGGTAGATGCTGCTAGTATGATAGAAGATGATCAGAATAATGAAAATATAGAGAACACAGAACAGGAGTTACAAAAGAAGAAAAAGAACAAGAAACAGAAGATTGGATTTCGAGATAGAAAGGTTTATTGAACATTCATATGTAATCAATTAAATTTACAAGGGCTTCAAAGAACAAGTTCAGTTATTAGTTCTTTAAGATTGAGACCTTCTTATATATTTATATTTTTATATATATATTTTTGATAAAAATATAATTTATATAATAATATTCTTTAATATTATATCACAACTATATATATATTGCAAGCATTTCACTATATATCATAAAGAAAGTATTTTATTTGTGTGGTCGTGACATTTTTTTTTTAATAAAAAATTACAGAAGCCACACAACACTTTCATAATTTTTTATCTTTAAATGTATGAAAATGAAAAAGAACTAATTTTATATCAATTTGAGAAAAGAAAAAGTAACATACACAGCAAGCTTTATATACACAGATAGGTGCAGAGCTTTAGATTAGTTGACTTAGTGCTTGATTAATATCAGTATATATCTGTGCGGCAGGACGATGCAGGCTGAAGTATTTTTACAGATAATAGAATACGAGAACAGGATAAGAACATATTCAACTCCGGACAAAATCTTTCGTTACTTCGCGACTGTGAAAATAAATAGTTTACAGGGTACCGAGATCTTTATGACACCTGATGATTTTCTACGATCTATCACGCCAGGCATGCAACAGCCAAATGGTAGGATTCTTGTAATGCGTACAAAAACGTGGTTATTTCATTGGCTACAATTATCTATTATTTAATAACTACTTACTATCTTACTAACAATTACCCTGCCTCGCTCTGCTAAAAGCTTTTATAATCTTGTGTGATACAAAGCTGCTAATAATATAGAAACTTACTATATAAGCTTTTCTACTAAAACAATTGTGTTGGATATGAATAACATTATCAAGGCATAGTTTTTCCTGAATGTACGACAGTCTTGCGCTTTCGTAACTATCGCGACTATCAATCAACTATTGTATGCCCAGATAATAGAGTATGAAAATCGTATGAGACATTACTCGACACCGGACAAAGTGTTTCGTTACTTCGCGACTCTCCAAGTCACAAACAACGATGTGCACGAAGTGTTTATGACACCAGATGACTTTTTAAGATCGATGACGCCCGGGGTAAAACAGCCTGATGGTAATCCTATAATTTACTGCATACTATTTCTCATTGTTTCTCGATAAATGTTGCTTTTTGCATGAGTTTCCCTATTGATCGCACTTTATGATATCTCCCGCACAAGTCTTGCTTGTACAAATTAACATTTTCTAACTTATAATTTATAATATAGATTACACACAGTTTATGTTTTTGTGCTCAATTTTTTAAAAATACAAAAGAAATTATGCAATAGTGGTTCATGATTATTAACATACATTATAATTTTCAGGTCTTGGATTGGATCAGTATAAGCGTTATGATCCAAAGGTACATAAATAAAGATCATAAAAAAATACATTAATAAAGTTTAACAAAAATATCACAAGCAAAATATTTTTATGATATATTTATTCTGTGTATATCTAGAATATTCACACAAAATTAGAATTGGAATTGGACGAAGACAGTATCTTTTACAAGCTTGGCAGTGCAGGCCTCATTACTTTTTCGGATTACATCTTTTTATTGACTGTATTGTCAAGTGAGTTGTTCGCTACTTCGTGTTAAACTCTGATGACTGATAAAAAATTTTTATATTTTAAAATATATAATTTGATTTCCTTGAGTATTTAAAAGTTTGAATCTCATAGCTTCTAGACGTCACTTCGAAATCGCCTTCAGGATGTTCGATTTCAATGGAGACGGTGACGTCGATTCCGAGGAGTTTGGCAAAGTAGCTACTCTGATACGTCAACAGACTAGTATAGGCACTCGACATCGTGATCATGCAACCACAGGAAGCACATTTAAGGTCATAATTGATATTAACATTAAAATATTACATGTGAAGAATTTATAAATATTTTATTAAATAATCTAAATTCACGTGATAATCTTTTAAAACTCTGTTCAATTATGTATAGGGAGTAAATTCCGCGCTTACGACATACTTTTTCGGGCCACATATGAATCATAAGTTAACGATTGAGAAGTTCTTGGATTTTCAACAACAACTGCAACGAGAGATCATGAGTCTTGAAGTACATATAATATACAGATATCAATATTCAATATATTATATTCAATATATTTACGCATTGATTTATGTAATTATTTTAGTTTGAACGACGAAATCCGGATGAGCATGGCAATATCACTGAAGTAGATTTTACGGAATTATTGTTGGCTTATGCCGGATATCCAGCAAAAAAAAAAGCAAAGATGTTGAAAAGAGTTAAGAAAGCGTAAGTGTAGAAAAATGCTTATTCTTTTCAAATTTGATCTAACAATTTTATTGAGAAACACTGTAGTTTCGTGTTTATTCACGATCCGGAATTTGATTTACGTAATTAATTGTTTATAGCTTCAAAGAAGACCCGAAAGGAATCAGCAAAGAAGAATATCTCAAGTTCTTCCACTTTTTGAACAATATTAACGATGTTGACACAGCTCTAACATTCTATCACATAGCTGGAGCATCTATCGATCAAGGTATATAATATTTTAGTCTAATTACAAATATTCCTTAATTAAATAAACAAAATTTTTGTTTAAGTAATACATAACTTTGAATAATTGCAATATCTCTTGTATATATTTGTTTATACACAATTCTTTCTGATGTTTTTGCAGCAACATTGAAACACGTAGCGAAAACGGTTGCTCACGTTGATTTGAGTGATCACATCATTCAAGTTGTGTATACAATTTTCGATGAGAATAGTGAGTTACTTTCTATGAGTAAAACGCATGTTACAGACTGCGAAAAAAATTATTAATATTGTTCTAAGCTGTATATTCTTTGTGCGATAAAATCATTTATCGTGAATCTCGTTTTTTTCGCAGTGGATGGACAGCTTAGTAATCGAGAGTTCGTCGCCGTCATGAAAAACCGAGTTCTTCGCGGTCTGGAAAAGCCTAAGGATACAGGATTCGTCAAGTTGATTCAATCTCTGATGAAATGCGCTAAAAACAGCGATCTCTTGTCGTTCGATAAATAATTGGAAGCGTTCATAGAATCGTCCAAGATCTTTGTTAAGCTTTTCTTATTTTATTCATTGTAACGTATTATTATTATAACATTGTAACGTATTATACTTGTCAAATCTAACATATCTGTAAAATGTTATCTAAAATAGAACTATTAAAATAGAAAATTATATTTGTTATTTATATATATGTTGTTTATAAGAGAAGATTAGACACTTCTAGCAAAAAATCTACAAAAAATAAATTGTTTTCTGCTTTCACTACTTATGTTAAATAGACCGTGTCATTTAAATCTCACCTAAGATGTAGAAATTACAATTTCACTCAGTACACATTCACCATTTGTTCAGTAAACTCCTCGCTTATTTATTGCTTCGCTTATTTAGTTTCAAGTTATTAAATTATTATTGAATATAACAATGTACAGAAAACACAGTCTTAACTTTTTATTCCTGATACAAACGATAATAGTCGTATTATTTGTCACAAGTCTTATTACATCTGCTTCAACAGAAAAACTTGAAGAAACGACCGTAACTGGCAAGTAAATCATGTGTCGCAATTTAGGAAATGTTAATATAAATACAAATGTTTAGTTTTCGAGAACTTAGTGGATTAATTTGTTTTAATTACACAATTAGATGAAGAAGCCGGAAAAAAAGAGATTTCGAAGCAGGAAGCGGATATTTTGTCACTAGAACGATATTTTCAGTGAGTGTTCTAAAATAATAATTATATGTAGTATATGAAAACTGATAAAAATAGTTTTAAAACTATTTCACCCACGTTTTTATTCTACGCACACAGAGACATATTTTCTGAACATGTGGCACCTCTCCAATTTGAATTTGGTCACGTCTACGAGAATCCCAATGAGTGGGAGCAGAGATTCGAACGAAAGGACTTTGACAACAATCGCCACAGTGGCAAGGTAATTGTTTTTTGAGAGATTTCTAAATTATAGAATAGAACATATACATTTGGTGATTAGATAAATATAATCTACTTATAATATAAAATTGATGGATTTTAGATAAAGTGGGGTAACAAGAATGGCGAGTACGGTGAACAATATTGGGATCTGAACCATTGATCAAAATAAATTGTTTATAAAACTAATTGTGAATTATCTTAATTAATACTCTTGCATCTGTCACTTATTTTAAATAGAACTTACACAATATTCAGTTACATACAGAGTTAAAGATCATATTAAAGAGAGTTGTTATTAACTGAGCATCGGTGGTTCAGTGGTAGAATGCTCGCCTGCCACGCGGGCGGCCCGGGTTCGATTCCCGGCCGATGCAGAGACTTTTTTTTTTATTCGCATTTCATGAATAATTTTTTTTTCTTATAAATTATGATTTTTTCTTAATAAAAAATAAAAGTTTACAATATTTTTTATATTTACTCTCTCTTTATAATAATAAAAAAAAAGTAATCTTGCATCGGCCGGGAATCGAACCCGGGCCGCCCGCGTGGCAGGCGAGCATTCTACCACTGAACCACCGATGCTCACGAGAAACTTACTTCTTATAGGGATACAGTTTTAGTATAATTTTGTCAGATCAAAAATTGTGATTAAAAGTTTAGACGTACACATGTTGCAATAAAAACAAAAAAGAAAAAAGAGAAGGAGAATTGAAGATCGTTTAAATTTAAATCACGTCTCTGGACGTAACGAGTCGCACAAACAATTTATTTATTTTAACGAGACTGAACGTCGAACAGTCATGGAAATTGTGGATAGATTGGCGGTCTTCCCGACGACCAGCTCGTACACGAATATAAAATGCCGTTTGACTTGCGCGCGCAGAGGTCGCGATTTACTCGCGAAAAAGGTCGACGGTCTCGTGATCCAATATCGTGCGATCGCGTTGAAATTGGTCAAAAACAAATCTCAACTCGGCGAAGTGATGAGAAACGCGGCCTTCTCGTTAGTCGAGGTGAATTATGTGACAGGTGGTGTGAACGAGCTGGTCTTACAGATGGTTGACAAGGCCAGACTCAGGATTCATTCTGTACAAGAGATTATCGGCGGGGTTCGACTTTGGACGTATGAGCCCTTTCGTAGCGGCGCCGATCCCTTCGAATTCGCCGGATTGGCGAGAGGCGGTCAACAGGTGTGTGTGTGTGTTACACGTATTGTATATTTACAATATTAGCTGTACGATAAAACGAGTGAGATAAGCGAAGAAGAATTAATTCCTCGCATTTAAAACCGGACATTTAATTACTTCCTTCACGTCAGTAGTTGGCTAAATTAAAGAAGAATTACGGGAAAGCAATCGAGCTGTTGGTCGAGCTTGCGTCGCTGCAGCGCAACTTCCAGATCCTGAATCAAGTAATCAGAGAGACCAATCGTCGCGTGAACGCTCTCCGACACATCATTATACCTCGGTTGGAACGCACTCTCTCGTACATCGTCACCGAACTCGACGAGTACGAGCGTGAAGAATTTTACCGGCTCAAGAAGATACGAGAGTGTAAGATAAAACAATGTAAGGGAAGATTCTCCCAACGCAATCCGATTCAAGATTCCCACGCGTTTGATAACACAGATGAGGATCTTCTTTTTTGATGTTACAACCAACCAGGTAAAACTTGAAATCTGCGTAACTTATTGGAACATGATGCGTATGTTTTTCCGACGATTGATGAATTTTTCTGCGAGCGAAGAAAAGCTCATAGCAACGCTACTGTCTTATATTGTTTGCATTAACAGAAGTTTTCATCTCGCGTTTTCTCGAATTAGAAAAGAAAGAAGAAAAAATCCAGCTCTTGTAATAAATACCTGATCATTATAAAAAGATGGAGAGAGAGAGAGAGAGAAAGAGAGAGAAAGACCGGATCAGCTATAAGCATATAAGAAACGCAAGGAACCAAATGCGAGAGAACGAGATGGAAAGTGAGAATAAAGAGGGGAACCCGGGGCCCAATTATACCAAGAAAATACAGCCCATAAAGCCAACCTTAACTGCTGCCAAACATCGGGATATGATAATGAGAACGTGCTGCTGTGCCTCTCCCGCCCCCTTCTAACTCCCCCCCCCTCCGTTGATACATCTTGTAAGTTTAGCAGCTGTTAAAACGCAAAAGAACTCTTCAACAGAAGAATTTTAATTTGTCAAAATACTCTCGCTTCTAATTAAGTTTTTATGTTAAATCGAGTTTACATCAACAAAACAAACAATTTTATATAATTTATGATTTGTAACGCGTGATGATCCTTTTTTTGTTCGTTGATCACTTGAATTTTCATTAAACAATACAATTCTTCTCTCATCGCGTAATAATTACGGTGTACGTAATTCTCCGTTGTAAGCAGTAAATTCGCCACATAATAAGCGCGGAGCAATTTGGTCGATCGACCTGATCGGCGCTCGATCGTCGTCGTCGTCGTCATCGCGCAATACACACGGGCCAGGCACAGGCCAGCCAGCAGACCAAGAGAGCGAGACGGAAATCCTGAGGGAAGGGGAGGAGGGAGAAGAGTATAGAAGCAGAAGGCCCTGTAAAGAAAGCGAACGAAGAGGGGATAAACAGACGTCTGCTGCTGCTGCAGAGACGTCGCTGGGGCGCGATCGCGGACGAGGCGTTCGCTCGCACATTCAGTCGGACAGAAATCTTCAACGAGGAGAGAGGTTAGGTTGTGCGCGCGCGTTCTCGCGGAGTGGAAGGTGATTTGTCGTTTTAATTGTTTTCATTCGCGGGCAATTCGAGCACGACGGGGGGATCGTCGTGACGCGCGTGCTCGCCTTTCCCGTTTTCGTGCGCACCGAGCGCGCGGAAATGGCGTTCCCGAGGTGAAAACACGACCCGATTATGTGACTGCCTTTGTGATACGCTGCGGCTGTGCATTCGCGCCGGAGCCGGGGAATTGCTCGCTCTCGCGCGTCTCTCTCTCTCTCCGCACATTTGTTTCGCCGCGTGTGTCGCACGTGCACGCGGAGATTGCGACTAAATCAATTTGTCTGTGAGTAATTATATATTTGTGTTCCTCCGCTCCGTGTTTACTTACGCGTGCGCGCACGTAGTAGAGGAGATCTGCTTCTGTGTTTCCCAAGGAAGAAGATCGGTTTTTCGAAAGATTCAATCAAGAAAGCGAGATTTGTTTTCTCGTTTATGTCCGAATCTCGTTGGTGCAAACTGAGTGCAATTAGTGAGTGAAACTAAAAAAGGTGTTTGCGTCAAGATCCGATGATTCTTCGAATCTGGCTGACACTTGATTAAATTGAAACCTCCGAGGAGTATCTTCGTGAAAGAGCGAGGAAGGAGAGAGAGAGAGAGAGAGAAAGAAAGACAGTCAATCGGATTAATCTTGTTTAATGCGCAAACAAGTTAATTAAATCTGCTTGTTAAGACCGAAATCAGATTTGACAGCTTTTTAAACGAAGCTGTGCGGCAGGACCGTAATTAATGGGAAGACAGTTCTTGATCGATAAAAAGATCAGATAGGAATCGAGTCTTCGTTAATTCGAGCAGTACGTCTTTGTCTCAATATATTTTTTCACTGTGATTTCTCATCACGTTTTTGTAAATTCTTGCAATTGTGTAAACAAATACTTGGACACAAATAACTACAGTTTTGTGTATTTTTGTCTCTTTAAAGTTCTAATTTCTTGGTGTTTCAGGGTTTTTTTTTTTTTTTTTTTTTTTTTTTTTTGAGATCTCAGTACGTCGATCGATCGACGGTGGGTAACGTAAACAAAAATTCGATTGTTCAAAGAGAGATAATAAAATAGCGACAATCATTCGACAACATTCATCTTGAGCGAAAAATGAGGTGGATCTTGCTGTTGACGTTTGTACGTGCGATATGGTGCGCGCACGGTGCCTGCGAGCCAATCAGAATAGAAATGTGCCGCGGTCTCGGCTACAATGAGACTGTTATGCCGAATCTCGTCGGTCACGAAATACAAGGCGATGCTGATTTTACTTTACAAACGTTCAGTCCGCTTATTCAGTACGGATGCAGGTAATTTGGACCGTCCTCCTGATATCATGTTCATAGTAATATGAGCGTTACATCAGTAATTTTATCCCAATCATATTCACTTCGTTATTATCGGTGTTTTATTATTATCAATGAGCAGATGTAAAAAAACTTTAACTTACTTGATTTTTAATTTATTTTTATTGACTTTTAATTTACTTTTAATTACAAAATGTTTTTACATAATCACAAGCGGTGTAAACTCGAAAAACAAAATTGTAAAACAAATGAAATATTTAATTGTTTCAGCGCGCAATTGCATCTGTTTCTGTGCTCGGTGTATGCGCCCATGTGCACCGAAAAAGTACCTGCACCCATCGGACCTTGCCGGGGTCTGTGCGAGCAAGTGCGAGCTCGTTGTTTCCCGGTTCTTCAGGGATTTGGCTTTCCCTGGCCGGCCGCGTTGAACTGCTCCAAGTTCCCACCGGAGAACAATCACCAGCACATGTGTATGGAAGGGCCGGGTGAACCCGGACCGGCAAACCCTATCCAGGTATATTTGTTGGCTTAGCTTTATTAAACAATTAATAAGGCTACCGTTGGTTCACTTGTCTGTACGCAAATATTGTCATTAACCAGACGGTGAGCGCCAACAACGGACCCTGGGGCTGCTCCTGGTACGCTAAATCGGGACTGTACATTTTCCTGAATCGCTCCGGAAGATGCGCCGCTGCTTGCGACGCCGATATTCTCTGGTCTCAGAAGGACAAGAAACTGATGGAGGCCTGGATAGTCGTGTTCACAACGGTGTGCCTTATATCCGTCGCGTTCGCCGTTTTGACAGTATTAAAGCCGCGCAAACAGCCTATACTGACCACGTCCGGAGGTGAGAATTTAATTGCGAGAAAGAAATATTTTATTTAAAACATTTCTTAATTTTAATATAAGATATGTGATTTTTTGTATGTTTTAATCGTGAATCAAGAAGATTGTTTTTTTTTTTTTTTTTTTTTTTTTTTGTGAAAATTACAGAGATTTTGATCGATATTTTAATTCTGTGATTTGCAGAACGTGCAATAATCTTCCTAACGATCTGCCACGCGGCAGTCACAATTGGCTATGTGGTCAGATTGGCAGCTGGTCGGATGAATGTCGCTTGCACACCCGCGGTTTCGTCGCATTCGCAGGGTGTTCTAGCTCAACAGCAGCAGCAACAACAGTATCTCACGCAGGACGGTCTAGCCAATCCTTATTGCGCTGTTGTTTTTCTGCTGCTCTATTATTTTGGAAATGCCGCGATCGTTTGGTAAGTTGTTACTTTTTTTCGTTTTGCATCCTTTAGAAATGAAAAGTAACTGTACAAATCAGCGTTTAATGATACACGGTCAGATAACACGCAATATTTGTTGGCGTTGATTTAATTTCTACTGTTACGAAAAAGGGGAATTTTAGAGGGATGTCTTTATTGCTTTTTTTTTTTTTTTTAATTTTAATTATATGCGAAGACTTGAATCTCAAAAGATATTCGTGCAACGCGTCCCGGAGGTTGTCTGCTTGTTGCAGAGCGCTTTGCCTTGTTGCGCTCGCCTCGCGGGATTGCATCGTCCGAGGTAGGGATAACAATCTGGCAACAGTGTTGACTCCCCTCGTGCCGCTAACGAGCCTCTGACTCCCATCTCGTCCCAACCCATCTCATCCCGTTTATGCTGAGAGGTTCATCTTAACGCGTCTAACGGGTGACGCGAGCAAAAAACCGTTTATTCGGTTATCTGTTTGCTCGGATAATTCACTGTGTGTGCGTTGCGACCCAGATTTATATTAATTACATTACATTAATTACAAAGATCTCAAGACGTCTCTTAAACCTTTCTAACGGGACAACGTATTTTCAACAGTACAAAACTTTATATAAAAAGAGATTTGTGTT
This sequence comes from Pseudomyrmex flavicornis, assembly GCA_014825475.1. Lineage (NCBI taxonomy): Eukaryota > Metazoa > Arthropoda > Insecta > Hymenoptera > Formicidae > Pseudomyrmex > Pseudomyrmex flavicornis. The sequence goes on from QVNW01002614.1 coordinate 12,513, forward strand.
ACATTTTTAAGATTCAAGTGTACTCTCAGTGAGGAAAAAGTTGCAAATAATTTTTTTTTTTTTTTCTATCTTGTATCTAATCGAATCTTCGTAAACTTTGACTTATAGTCAGTTGGAATTTTCTTTCAACTGACAAAACCTATGATCATTTCTCAGCTTTACACGGGCCTTTCGAAGACGTCAACAAAATCTTTCAATTTCTCATTCACGTTTCGGTCCGCCAATGAACGAGAACCACCCGGTATGTGAGGTTGGTCGAGAGGAACCTTGTTGCCAGATATGCATGGAGTCAATGGCATTCCATCTTAGAGAAAGCAAGCTGCTTTGTAGAAGAGAAAGAAAGCGCGAGAAAAGCAGAACGGGAGAAAGAGAAAGAGTGAGAGAGAAAGAGACGTACAGGGAGGTGAGAGGTGGACAAGAAGCGGCGCTCCGAAACCCAAGCAAGGAGTAAGATGATTCACAATGCATGGATGCAATTTTGTGGTCGCGATTGCGCGGATGAGTTTCGCGAATTCGATCGTTTTGCGTCATGGGTTTCGAGCTTATGAATATTTAGCCACAAGTTCGCAACGCTCACACAAATCTCGAAAGTTGAGTCATTTGTAACTTTTGGTTTTTTTTTTTTTCAGTTGTACAACTTATTTACAATTTTGAAATTTTCTATTTTCTATTACTTGTACAACTTATTTACAATTCTGGAATTTTCAATTTTCTATTATCTTATAATTTCAAAATGTTATTTTACGTTTAAAGCGACGGAGGAGTCTGAACACATAGACAGTTAAGACCCATCGCGAAGGTCCGGCGGCGGCCCTGCGCTCCGGGTCTGAGGATACTTTTGTGCGCTGTGGTGTAGCGAACTGTATAGCGTATGGCCATAATTTACATCGAAAGAGCCGATAAACATCACGCCCCGCGGCACACGAAGCTACGAAGCCGTGTACCCGTGGACCCATAGTGTTCTCTGCAGCCCTTGTCTCGCGCATTGTCCTGTCTCGCTTTTTTATCATTCTCCTCTTTCCGCCTTGTTTCCACACGCATCTCAAATTTATGCTAAAAAAACGACAAATTTCTCATTGAGATTTTCAGGAGGACAAGCAAAAGACATCGATTTCTTCATCTTGAATTTGTAACGTTAAAGTCTTTTAACAAAAGTGCATGATAATTTGACGCTCCATCGAGTCACTACAGGTCTTACTTTTTATTTACAGCTATTTCTCTCTCTCTCTCTCTCTCTCTCTCTCTCTCTCTTTCTCTCTGGAGAAAGTTGAGGAAAATTATATATTTAAAATTAACAATTGTGACGTGTAAACAAAAACGCACAATAACCCTGAGATTAAAATTAAATACGGTAGTTTAGGGACAAACCCGTATTTTACACAGATCCTTAAATCCGAAAATGGTTAAGGCGTTAAGGTCTAAAATGTTAAAAGACTCCCCGTGGTTAAATCGTTGAAAGGAATCGAATCGATAATCGGCAGTGCTACGCCATTGACAGAGAATTGTGCAGGGCCCCATGGTGGTAGGTAGTTCGTAGGCAGTTTCGTGTTTCCGTTTCTCTCTTTTCTCTTCCTCCTTCGCTCTCCTCCTCGTCTTCCCATTCGCTTCGAGGGTTTGACGGTCGTCTCAGGAACAAGGGAAAAAGGACAAGTCGAAAGAGGGGCTCGAGGAAAGAGCTGATCCATCATCTCTCTCTCGTCTGTTCAGCCAGGCCGGATCTTAAGGACCCGGATCCACAAGAATTTCTCGATAATTTATCCGAGATAAGAGACTACTCGGACGACTCGACATAGGCGAGGGGAACGGCGGGATTTCCGATAACAAGCGGTCGATATTATATCCTGCGTATTATCTTCCCCTGGCTTTGGAAGGAGACGGAAGAGTTCTCTTTGTTCTCGCCATTTGTGAGAGCACGAAGTGCGAGCACAAATACCGATGCATTGTGACAAAAGAAAATCGTCACGACGCACGTCCCGAAAGACTGTCCTAATCCTTTTCTTTTTCAGATCAAAGACATTACGTGTCCGGAGGTGCGGCACGCGTGATGACTGCGAGAAGAGAGTATCTTGTAATCTTAACAACCAGTTCAGGGTTGTTTTGAATAAACCGCGCGCCTCGGTTACACGCATTCACGCGAGTATCTCGGAGCGACGTGGTTTTTACTATCGCCAACAAGATCCCTTTAAGAAATTTTTCGTAGCAATTCGCTCACGCAAGTCGTTTCCGACAGATCTTACGCCGATCTTAAAAGCTCGCGTGCACAACAAGTGGAAGTTTTTGCTTGGGAAGCGAATACGTTACATGTTACTACGGTCAATTTTTCCAAATTCATCACGAAAGAAGAAGACGAAGGGAGACAAGAAGAGAGAGAGAGAGAGAGGAACGAAGACGAAAGTGGAATGAGAACGGAGAGAAACGCGAGAGGAGGAGGCATCGTCGTGTATAAGGGGGGGCCCCGCGGGGTATATAATCAGCGAGATGAGATGAGAAGAGCACCTAGCTACCTCTTGTTTGTTTTGTTAGTTAGCGAGTCGTTAGGTAGTCTCTTCGCCTGCCTTCGTCCCGCGTGCAAAGTTCGAGTCGAGTTGCACGGAAACTGCGAGTGGTCGACCACCCAGCCGTGTAACAGCGATTACCGGTGGAGGGAGATGAATCTCTCGTGCCCCACGACTAATCGGCCTTATTACGCATACTTCGACGAGATTAAGCTCGTTACACCGTGCTATTGCATTAACCATCGACGATTGCTAGCTATGGAAAGCGTCAAGTGAACTCGGCATTTGCGCTTTTTCTTTTCACGTATATTTATTTATTTATTTATTTATTTACAAGTCGATTATTGCGTCCCGTGTTACAATTCCTTCCTGGATTTGTCTGTCTTTGTTTTTCTCCCGTGACGTTCCACGGAAGCAAGAAATCGTGCGTCGCGCGTGTGCACCGCGTCACTCCATTCATCACCCCGCGACCGGAATTCGTCGAGCAAGTTTTTGCTTTTTCAGCGCGATAAATCGGGAAAGGAATTAGCGAATTTGCCGAATTTCTTTCTTCATTCGTTTTTAATCCTAATTCTTGTTCTGTAATTTTAAATTTTCTCAGTGTTTTGTACGAGGAATTTTTTGATGATGATATTTCTCTCAAATTTGACATTGAAATTGATTTTGTTTATTTTTCATAGAAGAACGACACACGTTGAATACAGGGCGTTGTTTTAAATATATATATATATATATATAT